>JAULBU010099196.1:0-48674 GCA_032358235.1 Odonthalia washingtoniensis
TATTAGGTAGGGATCTGTCGTAATTCCAGAACCCACTTTCGAATAAAAACGCCTGTTGGATCTTGCAGGTAACCAATGTGCACAGGATTCACAAAAAGGCGAAGTGGAAAGGAATCAGTATTACTACCAACCGTCCATTGCCACCCAAGAGAATTAGCGGAATGATCACCATCTACGAGAAGGTTGTAAAATTATTTGAAACCCTTATCTCAGGGAAGTAACAAGTTTTTCGTAAGGAATTTTGCCAGAAGAAATCGCATGCCTCCGTCTGTAACTCTTGATTTCTATGTCACCCTAATCTGTTTTTGGATTTTCGTGTTTTTTCGACACTCCAAACAGACCGAAGTAAAGGCATATTTTTAGTATTTTTTTAGAAGAGCGTTTTGGTGTGTTTAGACATTGGTGAAAGTTTTCCGAGTCCTTCTAAACGTAATACTTTGGAGTAAATACGAAAATATTTTGATTTCGGCATCCAAAACAGTTTTGACATTTGATGTCTAAACTATTTTGGGGTATACTAACCGTGATTTGGATTTAAATCTCGAATTTGATTCGAGAAAAATCTCAACATTATCGGTATTGGTCTAAACCCCATCTAAGATTGGTACATAAATTTTTTGGAGTGGTAGGAAAATATTTTTGAGTGGTGTAGATACGATTTGGCAATGTAATTAACTTTTTTTGGATTTTTTCTAAACTAAATTGAACGAGAACCGTAAATCGCATGGTCAATTTCTAACACAGCACACAAATAAGGAAGAATCCTTCGAACTTCTTTAATTTTTCCAAAATGTAATCGTAATAATTCAAAGAAATGTGGCAATGAAATCAATAACAATTTGACACCTTTCAAAAATGTTTTGGAATTTTCCAAAAACGTTTAGACTGAATACCGAAATAATTTAGTGTACTTCAAGGAAATATGGCAATTAAATCAATAAAAATTTGACAAATTTGAAAAATGTTTTGGATTTTTCAACAAAGTTTGGACTGAATACCGAAATAATTTACTGTACTTTCAATGTAATGGTTTGTAACAGCCAAACATCATAGAATAACTTCATTTAATTGATGACGGGCCCCGAACGTAATTCGGCAGTACTAATTTGGCATCGCCGAATACCGTGAAATGTATGAAGGAATATAGAAATTCCAACAATACCGTTTGGACGTTTTCGAAAAATTTTCGGCAATTTTAACATTAATTTCCACTGAATGCCGAAGTAATTTAGTGAAATGTAATGTAATATTTCATAACAGCTAAACATAATATAAGAAATCCAATGTGATGTTTCCTAACAGATAAACATAATGGAATTACGGAACACCTAATGTAAATTGCCAATACGGATTTGAAATGTCTGCATTCCATGAAAATTACGACGATTCTTGACCGTTTCACTCTCTCATAATTTAGGCTGTAATATTTTTGTTGGAACAGTAATACATTTCAGCATACCTAATTGAATCACAAACCATTGCTGTGTAACCACCACAAATGTGAAGCCCGATTGAATCATCATCTCCTATTATACTAACGGTACCGTCGTTCCAAAATCAGAGATTTATACCCCTCTTTATCAAGGTCAGCATCTGTTTCTCTACCCAACATACTCCAAAAGACTCTAATCAACACATACGAAACTTGAAATGGCTGATGTTAAAAACGTTGTCAAAAAATCTGGTAGGAGAAAATCTTGTCAGAATCCTCTTCCATCAACGAAAACTGTTGAAAAATAAATGCAAGCAAGTGCGCTGAAGTCTCCTCGTAAATGAAGTCATCCGTATCCTCACGCCACCAAAAGCGTCTGCCGAAAAGATCCATTGCCCATCCATCTATAGTCGATGATGGTGATGATGATGGAAAGTAAAGTATCCCAAAGAAGAAGAAGAGTAGGATAGAAAACGAGACATGAATCACCTCAATGGCGGGAATAGATATTAAAGGAGTTGAGGGATAATGATGTACCACTTATTATTAAAAAGTACCTGCAAGAATATTTCAACAATATGTCCAAATTTAGCCAGGAGTCCACTTAGGAGAGGTGTTCATCTTGGTGTGAAGACATGTGTGGATTAGAGTGGAAACCAAACGTAGGAAAGGATAATGATGAGAAAAATCGCGATTATAGAGGACGTGTTTTTTGGAAACGAAGCTGCTAAGAATGAATTTCGAATATTTAGACGATGTGGGATTGTGGGATTCTGTACAGTACGGTGGTTTTGCTGCTAATGTGATTCCTATTGAACTTGCGGAGAAGATTTGTGCTCAAATCCACTGGAATGAGCGGCTTATGGCTTACTTGACCATTCCATTGTTTCCCGAAAGCCCACCAGATTTAGGTGCGGTAAAGGAAATCCTCTCACATCAAAAGAAATCAATCGGATTGATCACGGCTAGAATTGCAACAGCTTTAAAAGAAACAGGTAGTGAGACCTCAATTACAGATTGGTTTTGTGTATTTTGTGCAGTAAATCGAGAGTCAACAGAGGAGGAAAAGAAAAACTAGGAACAACTACAATAGAGAAACAGCTTGTACAGACTACAAGGTTTATGATATTCATAGCAATTTTATCATCTTTGCTGATACTGTGGCCGTAATCGGATGTGCGAATGTTAATTGCCGTTCTATTAACGGATCAAGAGATACAGAGATTGAAATATCCGAATGGCAACCAAAGCATGTAGCGACTGGAAAATGTGGATACGGAGATGATGTATATGAAGGTGATGATGAATCGTTGGGTGAAGTACCAAAAGGTGAGGTGGCAGCGTTCAGATTAAGTGTGTGGATTGAAAACTTTGGTGAGTACATTGAAGAATTTGAGCATCCAGCACCGCTTGATTGCATATGGAAGATACGTGAACTGGCTGAGCACAATTTGCAATACTTTGCATCAGACAGCGATGAAGCTGGCGGAGATATGACACAGGGTCATCTCGCAGTGTATCCTTATGAGTTTGAAGATGATATTGGTGCGATTTCATCAAGACAGGCGACATTCCCTGATTTCCCGAATGCGCTCGTCAAAGGAAAGGCATCACCTGGTATTCCCAATCTCCTTAAAGGTTAATGTAGAAACAAAATTTGGAATCTATATGTACACGGAGATCCCGAAACTGGAAGCTATTGATATAACACAGGAAAAAGAACCTCCCTTACTACGCGTTTTCCTCTCTTCATTTCTTTTGTTTTTTTGGATTTTGTTTTTTAATTTCAAAACTGTTGTTTTTTCAGTTTTTAATAATAAAAATGTGAAGCTGTCTCTATTTTGACGGAGATCTCACTCTTTGATAACATCTGTCTATTTTCTTAAATTTTAACCAGAACAATGACTCTGCCTACTTCCGAAAGTATCGGACGCTGTTGGCACCAAGTAACTTTCAACAGTTCTATACCACAGGCACTCCATCAATCTCAATCTTCATCAATTACTAGCTACACCGATCAGATCCATCAACATGTGTGTCACAGATCAGTGCCAAAACGAACATCCTCCGATCCCGATGCTAGCACTAAACCCAACGCTCAAGGTGTCGTTGAAAAACAACACGAGGCGAAAGATATAAGTCATGAAGTGAAACGTTGCCAAAACATCCCCATCATCAGTCATCCAGATTCTGGAAAGTCAACATTGACAGAAAAGCTACTTTTATATAGAGCATCCATTTAACAAGCTGGTTCTGTACGTGCACGACTGGCGGGATGCGGTGTTGTATCTGAAAGTATGGCGATGGAACATGAGTGTGGTATATCTATCAACAGTTCAGTTATTACATTTGAGTATGTGGGACGTCGAATCAACATCACTGATTGTAGTGGTCTTGCCGACTTCAGTGAAGATACTTATCGTACTTTAGCCGCTGTTGATAATGCTATCATGCTCATCGATGGTGCGAAAAGGTTGGAACCACAAAATCGTAAATTGTTTGAAATTTGTCGTTTGCGTCGTGTCCCTACTTTTACATTCGTCAACAAATTTGATCGAACCGCTATGAGACTTTTTGAACTTCTCAACCAAGTTGAGGCAGAATTTGAACTACCATGTTTTCCAATCGGTTGGCCTATCGGTAACGGTGATTGCTTCAAAGGTGTGTATGAACGTTCAAATCGTTTAGTCCATTTGTTCGAACGGGGAGAACGTGAGAAAAGGCTGATGTGCATCACCAATAGAGAAACGAGCGGCACGTTAAACAATAATACCAATGATGATTGATGATTGAAAAGTTACAGATAGAGCGTTAAGTACATTCAATGTCTTTAATGCACTATGTTGATCTACGAAATATGTGTAGATGAACAATATGTGATGTATGTTGTTCACGTATTGGAGAATGTGGCTGTATAGAATTAGTAGTAGGAATTATGAAATGTCATTCATTAATTGTTATAATACAAACACAAGCATGTTCAACATTAGCAAATTTAACATATGAAAATGAAGACAATATAGAAAAAGTTATAAAATTTGGTGGATTACAAACTGTAATAGCAGCATTTTCACAACATAAATCAGAAGAAAATGTTCCAGTATGGGGATGTTTAGCTATTAGAAATTTTACTAATTATACAGGTAGTAGATATAATCAAGATAGTCATATATCTATTGAAGATGTTTCTGTTTAATAATGTTCTTTAAAACGACAGTGGTATTAAATGGAAGATATCTTGCGGGTCTGCGTAAAAAACTACTAATTTCTCACGCAGATCTGTAAGATAGCGATGGAGCATGATCCGAATTGGTGATCTGCAGATTACTTACTTGAGTGACAGCCGGAGTGGTACCCATGATCCCAATCGGGTATATCGTTTGGATGTTGTCGCAATCAACATCGTATATTAAACATAATTAATCTTTACGAATCAAAATGTTTCCATTCATTTGTTGAGATGGATCAATTTTTTTGAGATATACCCCACAGTACAGAAATTTCACTGAAAATTAAATAACTTTCCCCAATTTTATTGAAGTACCTGTAGCTCAAATATAATTGGTGCTTTTTGATCACTTTTTGACACGCAGTGTATAACCTGTATGCAAGTAATGCAAAAAATATCAATAATTATTCGAAATATCCCAAAATAATCATGACATAATTCCTCAAAACAACCACATTTACAAATCAATCTGTAATGCTCAAATAAATTGGAAAAACTTCAAATTTATTTTGGCTTTAATTTTTAAATGGCAAATACTATCCATGCAAAATTTTACCTATTTTGAAAATAAAAAAAATTTCAAAGCATAAGTAATGTCCAAATTTTATCCGGAAATTTTCAAATTTCTTGGAACATGTTCTACGACATAATTTTTGAAAAATATCGAAATTTTTTCGACTAGTTAAGATTTTTCGATAGGTATCTAAATTACAGGGAAATGACAAAAGAAAACGATTTTTAGTAAATTATTAATATTCTTTTCTTTGAACTTTCAAAATGGATTTGATTGGATTTAAAAATATCAATTCCATTTTGGAAAAAATAATCTTGTTTCGGGGTTCCGAAGCAGATTAGGGTGACATGGAAATAGAGAGTTAAATACGATTTGGAATCCATCCAGTACTTCGTAGCTGACGCATGGAAACATCTAGAAAAGGGTATCCAGTCATTCCATCCCGCCAACATTCAAACGAACCATTGTCTTCAGCCCATGGAAATGATGAAAACCCAGGAAGTAGAGGATAAGAATTGAATTTTGGAAAATGATGAAGGACATGGAAGGCGAAATCTCTAAGACATAAATTCTTCAAGAACACACGAGATGATAAAGCAATTCCACAATTCGGAATGAGGTTGGGCAGATTCTTTCGTTTTCGTCTGGCAGAATACATATTAGTTGGAGATGGGAAGAATGTATTTCTTCAACCTTGTCATGAGCAGCATCCGTTTGTGCTTCCATTTGAATTGAGCCATTACGACTGGCTGATTTTATCGTCGGTACTGCATTCGATGCTGCTCATACAGCCGTTTCCTTACCTTCAAGATAATTCAAAGAGATGTACGTGTCTCTTGGGTGAGACATCTTAGGAACAAGGTGTTCAATATGATTTTCGTAGTATGATGCGACTCCTTCTTTTTCCATATTGCAAGATATTTTAGAGTGATGGTATAGATCCGACACGGACTTATTTCACCAAATCGAACGTGTGGACTAAGACGACTCGAGCCATTCATATGTCGTCGGTGACGACTTTCACAAAATTTGTAAACAATTCATTCAATAATTTTACGAGTTTATTTTCTGCGCATCGGCTACCAGGTGTGATGCATCGCCCGCATTCGCATTATTATTCGTACCTGCATTGTTGTTTCTCTAGATGTTGTTATAGTTGTTATTGTTGCCGTTAGGGCAAGCAGGAGAATTAACATCGATATTAGCACGACATGTTGCAAATGAGAGTTGATAATTGGGCCAACTTCGTAGACAAAGTGCATGAAACGTAGGACCACAATCTAACACTTTTGCAACTGTCATTTCCGCTCTGTATATAATGCAAGAACGATCACCTTCTGCAAGTTGTTCTTCAGTAGCATCAGAAAATAATTCATTCATAGTAGTGACGACACGACGATATCTTCATAAATCGAAAACCCTACGCCGAAACTTGATAAATGTCATATACATTTATCTAATAATATGATAGGAAAATGAAAATTTGATATAAAAATTGATGAAGAAGATAATGTACAAAGTAAGATCTGAAAATAATTCAATATATAACGAATATAAACATTTTCTTCCCCATCTACCGTTCATTGATAAATTAATAACCAGAAATATATAACGGATGAAATCAGAAACTAATTCGACAATTAAAATTGAATATTCAAATGCAAATAATGCAAACAAGTTTTCTTTTGAATTCAACGTTGCAGCGACTGATTTAACCGTTAATAAAGTGTCAAGACAAAATAAGAAAATCGTTAAGCATAGTAAACGAATATGTGAACATCTTGGACTTAAAGGTTGTTCTTCTAAAAATTCCATACAGTCTTTACATAACCAATGTAAAATTTTAACAAGTAATAATATAGTTACTAATGCAACAATAGTTATATTAAATTCCTCACGAAATACAGATATTGCAAAACAACTTTCAATGATTACATCACGAGCACGTATATGTAAACGTTCCAGATCACGAAAGTTTAAAGGACCTATAAATATAAGCTTGAATTATTCTCCACATTAATAAAACAGAAACTAGTGAAATATTACAAACTGCGAGTATTGAAAAGTTAGTCTTTGCTAAATGAACGACATAAAGATAAAGAATAGTTTTGAATAAAATCCATGCGATATGATGCCCGTCGTTAGACATATTGAAAAATAGAATTATGACCAAAATGATGCAAATAATGAAATTTACATGATGAACAAAAGATAACGTCCTAGGCGCCGAAGCGCTCAAGTTGAACAAAATTTTAATATGTTGTGAAAGATATGTTGGTTTGACGG
This sequence comes from Odonthalia washingtoniensis, assembly GCA_032358235.1. NCBI lineage: Eukaryota > Rhodophyta > Florideophyceae > Ceramiales > Rhodomelaceae > Odonthalia > Odonthalia washingtoniensis. Next base: position 7,462 of record JAULBU010099196.1, read on the forward strand.
ATTAGAGTTGGAAGCTATTAATGTTTCTGTCGGATGCATCAGGGCCGACTTTATTTTGATGTTGACGACGACAAACATGAATTTGGGAATGAAAGGAATGACGGCGCTGCTAATGTGAACAGTGAGAACCGAAATAATTGGTCTAAGGAATGAGGATGAAGACGACGATAAGGTTACATTCGATGATAGCCAGTACGATGATGATGATGATGATGATGACGAGTTACTGGATGAATAACAACATAAATCTGATTCTGTTTGATTGATGGAAAGACGGCTTCAGCGCTAACGAGCTGCAGTATGACGATAACATGTATCGTGCATCTTTCTCAGTTGATGTTGATGTAGATGTTGATGTTGAAGAGAAGAAAGTAAATTTTGTTGAAATTCGCGCTGTTATTTAATACCGCAGCGAATTTCAGTATTCAAAGCTTTCAATTTGTAAAATTTGACACGTGTAACTGTTATGAAACAAATGATTGGTCAATGTCTACTTTACTGTAAATCAAAGAAATGTTTCTCATTGTACAGGATTTCTACAAAGTTAAATTTCAATTAAATTTTATATGCACTCGTGTAAATATTTTGCAAGCAATGATCCGTCAATGTTTACTGTACACAAAAGAACGTTTTTTATAAGTTCAGGACCACCTTCGGCAAACTCGAGAATGAAAATCAACCTCCCTCCCTCCACTCAGTAACGTATTTCAACAGCGAAAAAAGTGATATCGGAGGAATCCATCCAGTTGTTCATCTCTTCCAAACATCCATGGAGCTGGATGGAACTAGGTTTAGCAGCATTTCCATCGCTTTTATTTTTGTGCTACACGCCGATGCGTCAATGAAACCTTCAAAATTAAAGCCCCTATCGCCATTGGATGCAGACACAGACACGCTGTAAATAGTCACAGTGACAGTTTATAAATTAGCGTGAGTCGAAGACGGCAACTCATTACTATAATATTATGCAATTAACTCACTATCTGTAGTTATGATAATCGAAAATTGTAGAACAGAGTGAGCTCTGAACTGTGGATTTGGTGATTAAATGAATGTATCCGAAGAGAAAGAATGTATACGCTAATGTATTGTAGATAAAAATAAAGAGGATGTGATGATGGAGAAGTTGTGGACGTCTGAAGGAATTGGCTCACCAATGTTGGATGAATTGTCTGTTTTGCGTTCGTTTGTGTTATTTAGAACAGTACAAACATATACAAACTGGAAGGGTAAAAATTTCGCTTTATCCAATAGACGATCCGATGCACAGAATCGGAAATGGTACAATCCTCTTATTTGAGGTTGCGCGTTGCTTCTTGGTTGGGAGATGAAGATTGAGCCGATGATAAATTGTGGTAAGCTGATGATGAATTCAGGCGATGATATTATTGTTGATACTGATTATTTTGATGAGTATGATGATGTTGATATGACGAGATGATTGATGATTTGAGGTGATGGTAATATTGTTGATAATCATCATGTTGATGAGTATGATAATGTCGATATGATGAGATGATTGAGACGAGTGCTTGATAGTCTGATTGAAAGGGCGAGTTCAAAACCGAGTTTGGAAAGACGTTACGGTAATGATTTGTCCTCTTCATGGATGTATATCAAATATACTTGATATATGTTTATTATTATGAAGATGTCAGAAGTAAAGTCATGAGAAAGGAGAAACATGAAAGAATGAATTTTCTTCATATTTTGAGAATGAAGATCAGCATCGAATGTAAGTGCTTTAAATTAGTTTAATTTGACACGTGTAACTGTTTGAAAAACACTGGTTGATCAATGTATATTTTACTGTAAACAAAAGTAATTAATTAATTCGTTTCTTAAATTCTCTTTGTAAACTATCCAAAATGGCAAGCAATACAATCATTGATAATAATGATTTCATTACTATTTTGAAACTTGCCATCGCGAAAGTATATTTCGGTCACAATTTACAAAGTGTAGAGATTAAAAACAGATACCAGCTTTACATTATTTCATTGGTCTTGAGTGATATAAACGTTGCTCAGTTAGCAATGGAAATGGAAATTGAGAAAGTAAATCCAGTTTGAATGATTTTTCCCACCTGACTTTTCTTCCTCATTTTTATTGATATAATAGCACCATTTTTGATGCTATGTCGCATTAAAAGTATTGATGAGGTCCTCAGAAACACATTTATTGCTACATAGCAATAAAAATGGTGCAAGTCACTATATTTTTCCATGCAGTGTAAAACTTAACGACCATATCAAAGACACCATGAAATTGCAGTCTGAAAAACAGGAATCCCAATGTAAAGATAATTTCCTCACGTTATCCAACAATCTCAAAAATATGATGTCATAATTTTTAACATCAATAAACAAACAACAGAGATCTCAGCCCTCAGATATTACCAATCAAACCCCTGGAGGTAACATCACAATTAGTAGAACTGACAGAAGGCTTAACAATCCCCCGAAACACATGAAAAAATAGTGAATTTGAATCGTCGGGCGCTTCGAATCCCAATCGATGAGATGCTCAACCACATAAACAAGTATATATGACGTTGGGAGTCTTATTAAAAAGTCATTATACCATGAGGCATCTGAAAATACATGGCTTGAATGAGATTGACACTTTATACTATAGAATAACCCGTACTACCCTGTTCCACACACATAACTAATATCACATTGTAGCTCTCCCCAGCGGCATTTGTGCAAGGATGCGACAAAGTGAGCTAGTTCAGATATTTAATGAGATATGTCAGCCCTATTGCACACATCCAGAGAAAGTAGTGCACATATTAAGTCACGATAAGTGAAATTTTACTTTCCTATTTACTTCTTATCGGGTGGATACGCTAAAACTTTCGCACCAGTACCTGGCGAATGCGTCATCGTCCTACATTCGGATACTTGAATACCAAAGCGATTAATCATCTTATCAACATATGCGGGTTGAATCATGTGCGTTAGTTCAGAACATTCGCTTTTCCTTACCACAAGAAAACGTCTGATACCACATAAATCTTTCATCTCGATTCCTTTTCTTAACTCCTTATTTGATTTCCGGAGCGTTATTTCCTTCTCTGGAATGAAAAGAATGTCGCCAACATAGATAATTATTTCCATATCTAGTTTATCCCTTCTGTAACGTGTGAAAAAGCATGATTCCCCGTCGCTAGGATTCCTAAAATACTTGATTTTTAGAAATTATTCTTTAGTAAGGTTCGACTTCAGTGGTGCTTTATTTAAGCCGTATAGAGATTTCAACAACCTTAAGGACTTTCATTGAGACACCGAGCATTCGTAATCTCGCGGAGTTTTCATGAAAATCTCCTTCTCATCTAATGCTGCGTTAAAGGACGCCGTGTTGACATCCATATTGCAGATGAGCTGCTTCAGTCCTGCTGTAATTGACAAGATTTCGTACAGTGGAGACATACTTGAGACGGGCGTGTGGGTGTGGATATGGTAGATGCTGTTGGGGTTCATTTTGCCCTTCACGATTCACCTGGCTTCAAACTCAACTACCTTAGCTGATTCATCTTCATTTACGTTAAAATCCCCCTTGCTATTTATGAGTTTTGAATTGGCGGGAGTACTACGTCGATAGCATCTTGAAGTCTGTGCATTCCCAATTTCTTTATCTCTCGAGTATACTGGTGGAACACCTTCCTACATTCCTCAGCCCGATTGGTCTTCATCCCTGCCTTGTACGTGGTTGGTGTGTCTACGTTTTCAGTGATTTTGTTCGCGATATGCACCACCTGCTTCCCTATGACGTTGCCTTCTTCATCAATGAGACCACTGGAGTGACTGACGGATTTGTGTTTTGGATTTGGTGCTGTTGCTGGTCCAGATTTTTTAATTCTAGTTTTGAGTATTTCTATCTTCTTATTGATCAGTCTCAAAAAAGGTGGTGAGTGTTCTGTTTCCATCCTGGCAGATATTATCACCGGATGCGATAAAGACTCTTCATACCATCATAAAATCCAAGAAATTGTAGACAATGTCAAATCGCCGAAAGATGATGCTGAGATACAAGCTTTTCAACTCAAATTCTGGCATCATCTGAAACATTGCACATAAAGAACGTCCAAACTTCAGACGTTGAAGATTTTGACACCAAATAATCAGCTCACACATATCATACAATTTCTTCACGCACATTACTTACTCAAAATCATCTCAAACTTCGGGCACTCTAATTCTTCTATTTTCACCATCGGCAATTCATCCATCATTGACTTTAACTCAAAATTGCACAAACAGCCGAAAGTTTCCCCCACCTTCATCCCCACATATTGTAGGGACCCTAGGGTAAAATGAGGTCTCATCGGAAAACAAGCACTAGATCAAATCAACTATCATTTTAATCTGAGTCTAGATTCCTTCAAGCCATCTTAGTTTTCGTTTAAATATGGAGACAAATTATACAAGTCCATGGGTACCATACGCTTTCTATGAGTGACACCCATACCAATTCATGAAATTAATGTCGACCTTGACGTTTTAAATGTAAACATTCTAATTCCCATAAAAGTCGACACTCACGACAGGGTATGATGGTAGATGGCATGAACCATAAACTGGAAGAAGAAAAATCCATTTCAGAGATCTGGAAGGACATAATACGTTGAAGAGTGGTTTCTACCACCCTTTTGAAGCACATATTCTCACGTTCACACCATCATGTACCATAACTATGCTCACCTGATTCACTTTTCAACAGGATAATTTCAACGTCTCCCCCTATAGTTATTAATCCTGCTATAACATAGCTTTTCAACATTCTTGAACGAACTCATCCTTCTCAAGCGGATCACGAAACTTTAAGTACTTTAAAAATGAAATCTCTAATAGATGCGACTCATGTAAATGGGACACATCAGATCCTATTTGTTTTGAAGTTTCTTTCGGTTCCGATCCAGCGCGATTTAATGAAAGAATTTATATTGAAGTATTATTCATCTACATCAAGAAAACAAAGTATTCAATAATTAAGATTATTTATTAGGGCATAGATTTTGCGCAGTACTCCGTCTCAATAATATGGAGACCAAACCCATATGGAACTACCCCGTCAACATTTGGACATCTATCTACATCGGAATTTCTAACAGAATTATTGGAGACAAAGTCTAAAACTTTGGCGAATAATTCATAAGCCTTTCATCTCTATACTAAATTTCAGTTGAGAAGACTGGGATAAAATAACACAATGGACTTTCCAGTTTTGAACGATACCATCCTCTAACTAGCACAACGGCTGGCAAAATCTTTACTGATCTTCTGGAAGCAGACTTTGAAATGGTCCTCATTCTCCCCGTCAATGATTTAAATCATACATCTATACCCGGCGGCCTCGTCCCCCGCGCTCATATTTGTATAGTACCCGAGATTAGAGATTCTATCTCTAAACTGGGGTCATCAGTAGTAGTAACTGGGTTGTGTCCAGTGACTACTACAGACGACCAACATGCGACGAACGCGGCGAATCAGCGACTATTGCAAGACAAATTATGAGCCCCCATCTCGATACCGTGTGCATTTGATAATCTGTATGGCACAACGTACTACATCTGCCAGCGACAGTGTTTATGAACCTGGTGATAATGTAATCATCTGGAGGGAAAATGGTTACAGAGGCAAGAACGGAGAGTAATCAGGTTCTTACAGGGTCTCAAGATTCAACCGTACATCTAAGAACGTTCCAATATTTTATTAGCCTAAATCAAAGCACCGTCCCCTCAACACATATCAGATCAGGCCTTATACTTCCCCTTAAATTCATTCTTCAGCGATGTTAGCAAGCCTTAGTGAATCGTTGAATCATTTCAAGTCACCAACCGATTCTAAAGATATATATCTGACTGAGATCATACCTTCAAAGAATGATAGGAGTCAGTCACCAGAAATTTTACAGGCGAGAAAAGAGGAAATAGTTAATCTGATTTGCCGTGGAATGCTCAAAGTGATCTTCAAGGAAGATATTACAAGTGATGCTAATATCCTTCCAGGAATATTAGGGATTTATTTCAAAACACGAATAGACCGAATTATCAAACATAAGGAATGGTTCGCAATAGTAGTCCATAGAGACAAGCTTAAAACTCTCATGGTCCAGTCATAAAAAACCTTACGACATAATTCTATCATCTCCTTCTAGCACTGGTATCAATATTTGGATTCATTATATGGGCACGTGATGTTTCCCCAAGCCTACCTCCAATCAGCCATACCCCTGGATCGGGAATTATTCTTGACGAGAAAGGTTACTGAAATGTAACTTGATCCTTCCAAATGAAATAAGATTCTGCAATCACTGTACGGATTCTCCGAGTCTGGTGACCACTGGTACCAGACTCTACAGAAGCATAATCAAAAAGACCTGAGAATGCGACAGGTACGATCAGATTCAAAATTCTCTTAAATCTTTTCGGAATGCTATTTTAAATGGAATAGGTGGCACATACGTAGCTTATTTTCTACGATCTGGAGACTCACAGTTCAAAAAATTATCAAAAATGTTTTTCTGTGTGTGAGCCTGGAACGAATCTCTAGGCCTTCATTTTCTGTAATAGCTACCTTCCCGCTGCATGTTTTTTATTTCTTGTGAAACTTGTCTTTGTCATGTACGTAATGGTGTGATGAGCCTGAGTCAAAAACTTCCTTATTGAACTAATTGTTGGGTTCTTTTCTGCGCTTTCGATTGGAAAATTCACGTTGACGCCCAATCTTCATTCTTGTGCCATGTTGACATCACTTGTGTTTCCCGTTTCATTTATTGTGCCTTTGGTAACACCTTTTTTGCTTACCTTTAGATCTTCTTCGGAATTCCTTCAATACATGTCCCAACTTCAAACATGAATGACATATTTCCTTGAGCTTGAGGGTTTGCCCTGCTCTGTTTTATATTGTGTTTAGTGCAGATCCTGAATCTTTATCCCCGTCTCTTTTCCTCCAAATGAACATTTGGATCAATGATGTACTCATGGAAGGGCTCTTATAGTATCATGACTAAACTGATATATGGGAATTAACCCAAAGAGATATTGTTGATGCTTTTGATCAGTTTGTATACGTCCATCAAGCTCTTTGTTAAAGTTACGTATATGTGTACCTCGGTTACAGCGTAGTATGTGCCATATAATGAAGGATTAATTCTTGTATCCAGCCCTGCGTCTATGTCTCCGTAACTGAATTCCTACATTTATAGGATGGAATTGTTCGAAGGGACACTGTGGAAGTTCATATGTTTTGCTGATATGAATTCCCGCATCGAGGAAGTCGTATGTTTGGCTTTTGAAAGGTTGTTAATTCTTCCCTGAATACTCATATGACCATAAATTTTCCATTTTCTGAAGGGCGGGTATTCAGTGTCTGCAGTTACGTGAAGATCGAAAAATTATGTGAAAATAATTTGAAGAGCCCCAATTTTGGTCATCGCTGGTTTTTCTAATTCATTTTTTGAGAAGGTGATATCAGGAGTACAAAGCATGGTAATGGTAACAGCTCAAAACATTTGACAGGAAGTCAGGAAAGAATACAACAATTCAAATGCAGTACGCAATGAATGACTTCATCCAATAGTTTAACTGGTCCATCCACATTTACGTGAGAGAAAAAATCTCATTTTGTTCGTTACTAACGGAAACAATGAAAGGTTTCGCAGTACATGTCTATTGAAAATTTGGAATCATGATATTCTTCACAGTTTATTGTGTATTTCGAGTATATTGTTGGTATGATAATCTCTGTTCCACCTCCCAGATTTCTCAAGGTGAAAGGTTGCGTATGACCTGAAGAATATTCACAAATAGGCCAATAAAGATTTAACAAATTGAGTTAACAATCAAATTGAAAAAGAGTAAAATGGTCATCATAACAGTATCATTTTGTCCACATTTTATAGACTCAAAATGTCTACAAAATGGAATCAGTTGGTATAAATTTGAATTGATTTGTTCTCTCCTTTCTTGTCCGGAGAAACCTTTCAAGTGAATATTTCTCAGGAGGTGTGGAGGGATAATAAATCGTTCAAAATTCCGTGGAGGTTTGGAAGGAAGAATGGATTTCCTGGCCCTCGTGCGCTGGTGGATGATTATCTATCTTTTCATAATTTGGTAGAATGCCATTCTTCCCTCTTATTCCGAGTTCTCAGTAGTATCCTGGAATATGTTGGTAATTTCGGAATTATATCTGAGGGGAAACCTTTTTGAGTGACTATTTTCCGCGAGGTGTGGACGGATAGGACATCTTTCATCATCCTGCGGAAGTCTAGAAATAAAAAGTGACTTTCGGTCCCTCTTGGGGTACTGTATGATTATAAATAGTTTCATATTTGGGAAGAATGAGCACAATTGCTGTGAGGGAGATTTTACGTTGATTTTCGGCACTCAATGTCTGTTGTATCGAGTGCAACCCGTTGACTTAAATATCTTGATTGAAATCTTGATAAGAACTGAAATGTGTGCATTTTGCAAACCGACATATTCAAGAACGAATATATTCAGTACACATTTCGCAATGAGGTAATATATATATGTTAGGGAAGAGTGAGAATTATTGGTTTGAGGGAGACTTCGACTGTTACTTTTCGGTACTCATTATCTGTGTTAAAGGGTGGAAATAGTTGTCTGCAAAATATTTTGATTGAAAGTGTGGTCAAGAATAAGCTGTGTGCTGTTTTCGACTCCATTTAATTAAGTTTGATTGTGTTCACTACATATCAAGCAATGAGATGATATTATAAATCTTCACTCTTTTTAATATTGGAAATGTATTTTATGAAAACGGTGATTATAGGAAATTATATAAAAGCCAATAATTGCAACGGGTTGTGGAGAGAAATGAATGGAATCCGAAAAATATTCATAAATAAATATGATATTGTGGATAGTATCAATATATATGAAATATCTGAGTATGGTGCTCAAAGAATACAGGGGAAACAGTAAACATTTTCATGTATTGAGATAGCTATAATAATTCTATGATATGCGATGTCCACGAAAATCCAAATAAACATAAACAGAGAAGAATGGATACCAATCGTCTTTCACATGAAGAACATGATCCTTACCGTAATCAAGGTATAATTCATCTTCCTTTGAAAATGAAGGTTATGCCCAAATCTCCAAAGTCTAATACGAAGTAACTGCTCCATCTGTGCTGAACTTCTTATTCTGTGCTAACATGCAGTTTTTAGATATTGGATTAATAGCTCTTTCATTACGGGATGATGCATCCCCAGAAGACATGCGGCGTCATTACTGTATCTTGGAACGCACCATGGATCAGATGAAATCTATACCTTCGTTATTGTATCACCAGCGGCAGTGAATTGATGTGTACACTTAGAAGCGTATTTCAAGAACTGTGAATTTGTTACAGAAAGTAGACCCTCAGCATATGGTTTGGTGTGAGAACTTCTTCCACCAATATTTCCGTAAACAAAATTCCCATATTAATGAGAAATATGTGTATCTTTACGAAACGATTTTACCGCGGAAACACCTACACCTCCTTATAATGTCTGATGCTCGACGGTTTGAAACTAAAAACCATAGCACCGGCTTCCATTGCACCAGACGATTCTTTGAGTTTCCGTCAAGAGCATGCTTCTATGATAAGTTTTACATATCCCAAGCGATTTGAATTTCATTGTTGTATATCTTTGGGTCCCCAATAATCTATAAAATGAAGTGGCGAATATGCATCGTAAAAGGTTGAACTATTGAAACTCCTGCAGTAATATCCCATGAATCTCTTCTTCTTTTGAATTCGATAGAATCTAGCTCTCCTTGAAATATTATGGCCACTTTAAAATCTTCTTCCGTGTCCACAATGTCTGATCGGGTGTCCAGTAACCGACTAAAAAAGATTGCAACAATTCGAATCCAACATTGATCAAAACTTGCTTCTTCAATATCACAGTCAACGAACTTCCTTTGATTTGGGAGAAGCTTACATTCCATTTTAATATAAAATGTCCCCGCGCATGGATCCACAGCCAAGTCACCAAGATTCGTCAATTTATCGATTATTTACATCATCCATTTAGATGATTTTTGTTCGGCTCGGAGCAATTCTCTTGCCCAAGATGTGTTTTATTGGGAAGTCTTGAAGAAATTTTCATTGATCGGAGCCGTTGCAATGATATTAATTTCATTACATGCTCCTACATGCATTGTGCGAATGATCACGGAGCGACTGTAGTTAATTCTTCTCAACGCATTGTTATATTTGATGCCAGTTTCCACAAGTCAACAGCTTTTTTTACCATTGAGAGATTATTTTGTTTCGATATCCTTGGATCCGCATTGTCGCACTCCATTTTCTTCGTGCAATGAAGTTGAACGTCCTCTACACTAAAGACACTTAATTTAGTCTTAATTCCGTTTCTAATTCTATATTTTCCAGGGTTCTCCAATAGGATACCATATTTCTGTGATTTTAATAATTCAACCCATAGTGAAAAATGCAATGCGGAGAAAAATATATGAGCATGATTTCCCTTCGTAATAACCGTGTCACATATTGTCAAGAATTCAAACATGTCTTCTTCTTTGAATTGATCGTGGCCTAAGTTAGAACGTTATTGATAAAACCTGGTGCTGTAAGGTGGGTCTATCAAAATTAATCGACGTTTTCTTCTATTGTAGCACCAATGACATCCTTATGAAGTTCGTCAAGTTCTTGGAAAAGAAAGTCGTAGCAGCAGCAATATTTTTACGTACTATTTTTCAATAAGTCGATAGCGTTTTGAGCCACTGGTCCCAGTTTTTCTGAAGCAGCTCGTTCCATTTCATCATCGTCCTTCACTTCTGGCCTTGATTCGGAGTCTAGATATGGTTCCGGGTCAGTTACAATTCCATCAATACCATCGTCTACATTATCTTTTGCTTCAATGCTCCCATTTATTGTTTTCTTCCCCAAACTTGCAAAACGCGAAGATCGACCACGCTTTCAACCTTTTGGTTTAGACATTTCTGGTTTACCGGTAAGGTCAACAACATCTGTTATTGGATCTGTGTCAATGGTTGGAATGGTAATATTGAGGGCTCTTTCATTACAAGTGGCAGGGGACGCACTCATTGTGGCAGATCCAAACTGCCAGGTTTGGACAAGAATCGTTCCAAGAACGGAAAATTTTCCATAATCATATAGAAATCATAAACGGTACTATTGAGAAATGTTTCTTGGACGGTATTAAAGAAACCCTTCGTGATGAAATGAAAAGCATCATCTTCTTCTATGCTGCGATTCCAAGCAGCTGAGTTCACCAAATCTTGTTTATGGACGGAGCCATATTTTCCGTTTAAAGTACGTTCTCGTTCCAAAGGGGAGAAAACTTTTTTTTTTGAAGAAATAACCATGAAACTAGGAGTAACGTATTCGCAGTAGATGTATTGTGAGAACATAGTACTGGCGGGTGGAATGCTGGTTTATTATCCCAGTCGAGTACATGCGTTAAAATAGGTTTGAAAGACGAACCAAATTATCGTATTAGTGAAGTATTTTGAAGTGACTATTTTATTATTGTCTTGTTAATACAAGAATTTTGAAATAAATACAGTGCTATGAAAGAAGAGAAAGAATTCAAAAGTTGATGGGATCGACATGTTGAATAGATTGACTCTTGTTTGTTTTTAATTGGACTGAATAACCATGTGAAAGATCGTTCGTCCAAGCAAGAAGACACATTAGGGTTCCGTTAGTCTGAAAATTTGCAGGATGCGTTCATCTAAGCATCCATATGTATATATGGCGATCTTTGTGCGAGCTATTTGCCTCACTTGCTGTGATACCATTTCGACAAGGATCTTAACGCTTTTCGCACCTACAGATATGAGAACAGAATTTTTCATAGTCTTTTTTCTGTTGTTTCATTTCTGTCGCCTCGTTATAGAACTGGATACTGGTTCATCATTCGAGCGCAGCCAGCGGAAATATATCTTAAAATTCAAATTCGTAGAGTAGATCTTATTCTTAAAGGATAACTCACGTAGCTCACCAAGAGTTGAAATAACATAAATCTTGTGAATTATTCTCCGCTGAACGGATCAAATTGGAGGTTATTGAAGACATTAATGAAGCTGTTAAGATGAATTTACGAGTTGTACGGTTGGGAGTTGTACGGTTCTTATCGATAGTGGAGGCATAATTAGGTTTTCTTTGTATTAAATAGAGTTGTAATAGATCATTCTTAGTCTCTGATGATGATATGTTCCTAGTTCGACTGAGGATGAACACCTCCAATGGTGTCATCGAGATCTTATCTCTTCGGGACAATGGTATAGAACGAATGGGTTCCCTTGTGCAGTTAACTGAATTATCAGCCTCCCTTTCAGATAAAATTTGAATTGAAGCAAGTTTATGAAGACCGTCGAAAACAATCAGCGTGTTTTCTAACATAAACACATTTTTCATTGTCCCGAGTAAACATGTCATCAACGGCATCTGACTTATCTTCTTCATTTGATTCCGAGAGATCAGCCTCTTTAAATGTAACATATATCATTCCATAGTTAACTTCATAATTCTCCTTGTGAAATGACTCCACGAAATTATTCCGATGGTTAATGTCCACGTCGCGGAGCGGATTCTCAACAAATCGTATTTGTTGTGCGTTTAAAAATAACTTCACGGTCTTGTAGTTGGTGATGTTGAACTTGTGCAGTTTCAACTAATTAACATCATCCCCCACATCCTTCGTCTCCTTTTTAATTACTACTTCATCAGGTTCTACGTAACCAGTCATTGCCTGGGAATCCCAGCAGTGCAAGATCTTTCCTCTGACTCCATATCATCCATTTCCTCCAGCTTTTTATTACTTTCGAAGGCAAATAAAACGGGTATGGAATTTTCTTGTACTTATTCTTGATTCCAACCTATTAGATGATGATCCAATCCAGACTGTCGGTTTCCTCCTCCATTGAGTCAATGTTAAATTTTCGAACTTCTCGAACATTTTCAGTATGGGGACGAAACGGTCGCCTTGTTACTAAGGCACTCCCAACTGCAACTTGTGAAATTGTTGTTGAATATGTAGTCCCGGAATATTTGAAAACTCCGTGAAATCATCTGCAAAAGTACAGTCTGGGTAGAATAATGTAACCCTATCACCTTCTTCAATACCACTGGACATAATATCCTTTCGACACTGTTACCCAAGTAACGATTTGTGAAAAATCTCCTCCCCTTCCACAGACAGATAACGGTGCAGACGTGGCGGGATTTTTGGTGTGCTAGCCGTTGTTAAATTATTTGCTATCTTTCGTTACTTGTTGAAATATGTTGGGAAACGCTGTTTAATGTTGTACTTGATGATATAAAGGTGAGGGCAGTCGTCCGAGGTTCAAGTTGAAATATTTTGAATTGATATGATTGTTCAAACTGTTTTCTCAGTCAATGGCTATAGTTGATTTCAAATTGTAAGTTGACAGTACAAGGTACTGTTAACTTTATTATTATTATTACATGGTACGTAATAATCTTTACGTGATCTCGCTTCAGACATTTGTACCTGACATACAGGAAGATACAAACCTATATGTTATAATAATGTCGTATCCACCACTCCCACGTCTTGTACAAAATTTTGAAAAAAATTGAAAATGTTTGTCCAGCTGGACAAAAATTTTCAAATTTTTTCAATTTGCAAAATCATAATAACTGTCGCTACCACCCTCCACTACAATTAAACCAACCATTACACGTGAATCCATACAGATCACATGAGCAAACATCCGCCGTTTCAATTTTCCACTTTATCTCTCCTCAAAACCTTTTATGTCAAACATCAAAACACGGTCCCAAAATCAAACCCGTGTATATCTACAACGATTCTTTACTATTCTATTTACATTACTTTCTGTAAAGAAGATAAGCAACCGGTGTTACCGAATCAACCCAACATCCGTAATATTACATACTTCATCTGCTGTTTTACATCTTTCTGATGATATTATTCATATACTTTTTCAAAAGTATTCAAACCATCTCCAAAATTTTCAATCGTATTCATTAATCAACATAAGGGCTTCATCGTCGTCTTCTGCACATAGGGCTGGATCAATGCGGAACTTCCACGAGAAGGTGAACGTGAAATGACAAGATGTTTCATACTTGCCTTTTTATATAGCTTCGGATCTAGGTTGTTTCAAGATGCACAATTAAAGTATAGATATACATCTACTTTAGATTATACTTGAAATAGGTCCGTTCGAATACAGATCCAATTCATATTCAAGTAACGAAAGGATTAGAAAAAAGGCCAATAAAAGTGAGAAAAAGTTGGAACATGCACTTTTGTGTTCTGTGTCGAGGAAAATCCCCTGTTTTACACAAATGAAAGGGGTTCCTACGATACCTGTCCGAGGCAGCCTCATCTTACTCATCTATCCGTGGATGAAAAAACAGTTTATTTATGGAAGGCTGAGATAGAGTCGAACAAATCTTTAGGACGAATTAATTATAATCGAACAGGTTCCATTCCAAAAAATTATCCAGGAACATGCAATGAGATGAACAACATTCCGAGAGTTCCCAAAAAATAAAAGAATTTTAAGGAATACCAACAGAATAAGCGTTGTGAAAGAGCACTACTTCAAACTGAACAAAAATCTATGCAATGGATGTCGGATATCATCGAAAAATTTACATGTCCAGGTGAGTTGATTGCGCACCCGTGTGCGGGTCCATTTTTAGTGGCAATGGATTGTATGATTCTTTCAAAGCACAGGAACTTTGTTGGTTGCAGTACGGATTTTTCGTGTTTGGAACATTCTTGGATTCAATTGGTTGCTCTTTTCTCCCGTCAGGTACTAAGAAGGGATTCTGATAATAATGGAAGTGACAATGTTTTTCGAGAAGAAAGTGTGTTTATTAGAGAGTTGGAAGCCATTGAAGTTGAAAAAGGAAAGATATATGGAAAGTTCCACCTGTTCTCCCTACAGTTCAAACTTTTCCAATACATATTCACGATTTCATTTCCCATTTTATCGGAGAACCAAGGTTGTTCAATAACGGTATTTAAATACCATGGGGTAGGTGGAACAAATCATGGAAGCAAACACTCGACGGAATCCCAAGAGAAGTTTCACGAGCAATAGAGTCCTGGGCTTTGGATTTGACACTTAAGCCGTCTACAATCGAACATGAGAAGGCTGGTTTGGGTTTGTTTGCGAAAAATACAATGCCTCAAATTCAAGCATTTGTGATTATTATGGAACCCTCCTCTACAGTAATATTGGACACAGAACTTCGTTCACA
Source organism: Odonthalia washingtoniensis (assembly GCA_032358235.1). NCBI lineage: Eukaryota > Rhodophyta > Florideophyceae > Ceramiales > Rhodomelaceae > Odonthalia > Odonthalia washingtoniensis. Next base: position 22,734 of record JAULBU010099196.1, read on the forward strand.
AAAACATATGGGGAGGGAATGTTTTCAGAAACAACAGCCAAATTCTTGAAATAGGGAGCAAACTGTCTACACAACTTCAATGATAGTGACGGAAAGCGTCAGACATCCCAGATTGTACCTTCTCCATGATGCATTGAAAGATACATAAAAGGTTTTCATTTCCTGGAAGAGCATGAAACACCTATGGCAGGAATCCAAATTAGTCCATGGAGGGCAATTTGTGCATTTGTTAGGAATCCGAAGTGTAAATCAGATGCATCAGCAACTTCTTACCAATTTTTGCATATTCAATCTTGGTATCCTATTGCAAAAGGAGAAGAACTTTTCTTTGATTACGGTACGGGCCATATAAATCACATTGGAGCAGATTACTACTTTTTCTTTTTCTATTATAACTTTTTGTCAGCTATTTTATAAATGATCCATATCAAAATTAATTCCATATATGTTATGTTTACCACTACTAGTGACTTAGTACGTAAACTTTTATGGATAAGCATATTCCCAGAAATTATCTTAATATTTGATATTCAGAATCCTTTGGTTGAAGTACAACAAAATTAATGATTCCTCCAATCATATTCTCAGAATCCCATTTCCATTTTTCAAACATTCCTGTCACACGTTACGGTAACAGACACATGAGATACTTTCTGTCAAGTAAATGCGGATGTCACTCTTTCACTCGTTGGATGACAGAATTCACTATCCGCTCTAATTGCGCATTACTGGATGCTTTCCTTCCATCCCGTCAGACGTTTCGTATAGTAGATGCTAATAAATGCAATGCTGTCATCCCTTTCCAAAAACGAATAGGAATTTAAAAAAACCGAAAAGTACAAAGTAGGTCCCGCTCTGATGTTATGATGATATCTTTCCGCACTGCAGGTAACTACAGTCACTGAATGACCAGGTCTTCATAAATTCACCAGTTTTTGGGCTATATGAAAAGTATTGTGAAACATCTACGATGTTCCAATGTTCTACTCTCATTGGGCTCAAAACCATTGAATACAGGCGTTCATATGGGCATAAAAATGAAGAACACAGTTTGCATCCGAATAATTCCATCCCATGAATGTACTAATTCAGTTCCGGAAGCACATATCTACCAGTGTATACATTTTTTCCGCACTGCTAGTACCAAGAAGGAGATAGTAGAAATGAATTAGCAGGTTGGGTCGTCACCATCAAATCGTACGGCGAGTGGACGGGAAATATTGAAGCCAGTCTTGGACAATAAACATAGAATGCACTCTGCTACGAAATCTTCTGCATCCCTTCGCACGATTTCCGGCGAAATCCAGACTGAAATTAATGTATGATGCATTTTGTGCGGCGGTGTACCGCCATACCGCAGTATGCGATTGTAAGGAGTTTTATCTGTATGTCATGTGCGTCATTAAGCACCAAAATAGCGCCATTCAGTCCCAAAATTCCGTCCTTATCTGTACATCCAGAAGTTGGTGCTACCTGGGGATGAACCACATTGCATGTTCACCACGTTACCACGATTGGTCCATACTGCATTATTTCGTTCCGCTGCGATATTCACAAATGGTGTAGATTGGATGTTACGTAGCCATCTGACACTAGCTGCTTGGATCCTATAGCCGCATACGGAACGTGTAAGGATATCGACCATTGTACTATTGTAACCACCAATTTGGCGTATGGAGTACGTGATTGTTAACAGAAACATTGTGTATCGAATTACTTTCATAATTTTGTTACGTCCGAGAGATTAATCTAAGGCTGAGAGATGAAGCGTTATTAGAAGGTTCCCATGATCAGTGAAGATTGTAGTTGTATCGTCGCATGCAAAGAGATGTGACAATTTCCGTAAAGTATGCACGATTTGAGGGGCTACTTTCTTGAATGTTGTTAAGTGTTCCTATTCAGTTGAGTAGGTCCTCGCAATAAATTCTAACTAGTCATGACATTTCGTGGCAGTTGATTTTGAAAGTATCAACTCATCGCATTGGGTGACGACAGTACCCCAAAATAGATCACTTGCGCCAATGGGAAAGCCATGCAACTTGGATAGGTTGTAGTGAGCAGTGGCGACCATGTGGAGAAGTTGTTGTTTCAAGTCATCAGAAAACAAATGATGCTCATTTCCCCTGCCACCGTTTTTTAATTGAACCTTTCCTATTGCCTTGGTGGTTTATTTTCCCGCAAGAAGATAAGCTTCCTCAAATAGTTTTACATTTCAACCAGTCAATTTGTTCAGCAGAGCTCGTAATTGCCTTCGCCATCCAAGTCAATGAATATAGAAATGAGCAAAGTTCATCCGATCTACGTGGTTTATTCATGTTTGAAGTGACGCCCAAAAATTAAGGATCACTCTTGACCCATACGAATGAATAATTCCGCCACACCATTTTATGGCGTCCGAAAAAAGCTATTTTCTAATGATGATAACCAGATTGGGTTACTCACATATAGAGAAGAAGTGCTTCAGAACTTGAATTATTTAATCGTCATCTATGGCGTTGAAAGTGAAGTCGTGCAGGCAAGCCATATTGTGCTTCTCAACTCCAGAAAGCACGGTTCGACGCACGCCTGAAACAATATTTCTAAACTACATCTACTTGATTTTTCCGAGTCGGTTGCAAAATATCAGTTGTAGTCATGGAGGATCGGTAAAGCTGGATGTCCTTATAGAGTGGTAGCTGCCAATAACCAATACATAAGTCGACGGTAGAGAACGCATATGCGCCTTGTACTTCACAGAGAACTACGTCCATGTATGGCATTGGCCACGCAGTGTTTGAGGTAGCGGTATTGACCGGACGATAGTCCATTTTCCGCCAGAAATATTGCAGGTAGCCTTTTGGGACGCGAAACGGGGCAGCCACCGATTCCTTCTGTTCAGCATACTTTACCATACCAAGCTCTCGAAGTGGATAGAAGTACGTCTGTAGGCAATCTAGTTACCTCGAGGAGGTAGCGACAAGGTTTTGCGCCTACTGGGTGCACGTCTGGTTTTACCGGATCCTTTGATGGAAGAAAGTTTTCAAAATAATGGCTGTTGTAATCAAGACAGATGGTGTCGCGGTATTTCCACAACACTTTTTCGATATCTCTACGCCCAGAGATTGATGTCCGTGCATCTGATATATCCTTCAAGCGCTCGGTTAGATTCTGTTGCCATTCAACGTCCGTTCCCAGCCCAAAATCCCACCTGTCGGCATTAGTATCTTCTAAATCGCCCACACATCTAGATTCATCCGTATGATATACACCTCTAAATACATGGGCAGCGTTTCCCATGCCGTTTTCGTCTATTGAAATCTCTAGATTCTCTACATCTCCTGTACCCACGTACTTTTCTGCAGCAGCCGTCACGATTTTTTGTGTATCTAATCCAAGTGCCTTCAACAATCTACGACCGATAAGTTGTTCCGGGGCGTGTCGATCTAATACTAGCTACCTAATCAGTCGAATAATCAGGGCGGTTCTTTTTCGTATGTGTATATCTGTGTCCAATGTTGCAACTTCAGTTAATTTAATCTCTGACTTGGCACATGTACGATAGTGAGCATCCAAGTTAAATAAAAATGTTTTTGGGAGTTCCTCGTTTCCTAATTCTCCGCCGTCCGCTGCGACCATTGCGAGGGTTCCCTTTTCAAGAATATTTTAATCGGCGACATTGTAAGCACAGATCGTCTTCCGGAAGAAACCTCCGACGGTCACTGAAAGTAGCTCGAAAAAATCCGTGGATGTAGTCTTATCCGTCAATTTGCTTCAACGCACGACAAGCTTGTTATAGCACCGCTCGTTTCGAAACGTGTCAAAAGATTTTCTGCTCCCCCATTGGACAGTTAGGACATTCCATCAGAAAATGGTTTATTACCATCTTTCATGAGGAGGTTACAGACAAATTAGCAAATCTTCCTCCAAAAAAGTCGATTGGGATGCTTCAGTTCGATTAGACCTCCGTTTTTCAGCAAAGGTGTATTTCCCTTCCAACTTTGAGGCCACGCTATTGCAATTTTCGTGTCTGTAGATTTAACATTCTTTGTGTCCTTCAAACCGTATATTTCACATGCCCTTGCTGTCTCGCTGAGGTACTGCATAGAATATATATCGTCTTTTCAGTCATTCTCTTGTATCGGGCTTGCCGCTGCAATTCCAAGATGTAGTTTTTACGCGCCGTATGAATACATTTACTGTTTTCTTGGAGTTCTCATCGACGATAGAGAAACATACAGCATTTTTCAAGCGCTCAAGAAAATTTGTACATTATATTGTATCTCGCGCGTCTACTTTGCCGATACTTGGCGGCCATTTAACCCATTGATCGCACACTCAACAGTCTTCTCATCCATACTCTGACGAATATACACCATTGTGATGCGATAATTTTTTATTTGATCCTACGTCATAGACTCGATCGTGACACCATTTGCAACAGTTTCAAAATTTCCCATCCACATTACATTCTTGGCGAGGGCACAGTCCATAGTGGCAGTGCAAGTTGCGGGGGAAAGTTATGGGACTTGTGGTGCTTTCAGATTAATCTCTAGCTCGAACGATCTCGTTCTTTTAGGAACTCTGCAACTCTCATCGGATCAACGGACTGCAAAATAGGTTCGGACATCGGGGTGAACAAATCCATGAAACGAGAAATAGTTATATCACTGTCATCCCCGTAGTCGAACTATATGAGGTGGTTGCTCAAAGAGGCAGGGTCTGCGTTTATCGTGGATGTTTCAGATAGAGAATAGAGAGCAGAAAGAGGGTTTGTGTGGAGAGGCTCAGGAAATGGAAAGCCGAAACGGTTCGTTATCCTTTTTTTCATGTGATGAACACGAGCGAGGGTACCCTCTCGACAGAACATTCTGTGACCAGGTTGAGACAATGATCGTTGCTAGGAAAAACGATGAGGCACTACGTACATCAAATTTAAATCGTTGATAAAGTATTTAGGAATATACTTTGTAGTTCTTCTTTCCGTACTAAATAGGCAGCAACTGTGGAAGTTTCGCTTCCAGCCAACTGTGGAAGTTTGCTTCTAGAAAACTTTAGAATTTGACTTCCCGCCAACTCTATAAAAAAGCTTCCAGTCACTTACAGGAGAAGATGATGTGTCTTCGGTTCGCGTCTTAGTCGACTGTTGCGCTGCTAGTTCAATTCTTGGATGCATTAGTGTTTGCTTACTTTCATATTTTTTTGGTTTGCCCAAAATCAACACGTGGCTCTATCATATTTTCTCGCTGTCCATGTTGGGTTACATATAGTTCAAACTACTACTGTTAAGAAGAAGGATACATCGGGTATTATAATAAAAATCAAATGAAGACTGAATCAAGTCATTACAATCGCATCAGCAGAGCTGCGAACTAGTAGCCGGTGCAAATGCACAATAGCGTAGCAACTAATCATGATGAGAAAAGTCTCTTTTATTTCCGGAAGAATCTTTGTATGCCGTGTGAAAGTCACTGTGTGAAGAAATCCTGAAAGATCCAAAGAAGAATAGTTTTAAAACAATGTTTCTATTGGTTTATAAATGATATTAATAACATAAACTTTAATGTACACGTTTAAACTTTTAATTAACAAAAAAAATTCTATATTGACAGATTTATTGTGTCATTTTGTAGAAAACCATAACTGTGCATTAAAAATTTGACAGGTGGAATGATTGCTTTCATTAAAATGTTGTTTTTGGGAACTATAAATTCATTCATTTTTTGTATAAATTCATGTAAAAGAATGATTGTTTCTTTTGATATGATGTTATATTTATGAAAGTTAAGAAATTCATTTTCATTCATAGTTTTCAATCTATTGATTGAAAACTATGAATGAAATATATCCTTTCAAAACGATGCATTGATTGAAAAATATTTATGAGAATGTATAGCAAATACATGGCTGAGAAATGGATAATAAACAGTTGATTACATTTATATCAATGGTCCACCCACAAAGATTGAGAGGTAGTTCATTTTATTGTAAAAACATAAAATTGTTTCGAATACTATCGTCAGATTTCGAAATGGTGTATTGAGTCGGCAAAACAGGTTTCTCTAGATCACCGTTTGTACTGGAATTTATCCATCCCTTCATTTTCATAAAAACAACAGATATTTTATGAATACTATTCTCTATCTAGTAGATATTCAAATTATACGATCCGGATTGAAACTTCTTGACACCCTGCTCATAGTATACTAGTCGGAGTTGTTCGTGGTGACATACTACCAACATCACCATTAAGACTTTTACAATTCCGATTCTTATTTTGAGAATCACAGTAGAAGAGATTGACCCCCTTTTCATGAAAATACAAAAATCTTCAGAAATGGGAGATAACAAATGAGGTTGCTGAAAGTGAACAGAGATTGGGGAATAGCAGAAGATTCCACAAAGTGAAACAGGGGAAAATACAAAGTGTATTTGGCTGTTAGTTGTTTAGGAATGTGGTTTTCAAGAATGTTTTTGATGCGTATGCGTGGATCTGACTGATGAAATCAAGTTGCGGACATTAATCAAGGCCCTGGGTCAGGTGCTGGGGAAGCCAATTCTGGGAAAGTTAATGAAGAGAGAGATAAGGATGTATATCTTAACGAGTCTGACGAGACTATAAATTTCATCACGGACGCCGTTTCCATTCGTATTCTGCGTCTATATCCTCAAATAGGACTGACGTTGATAGTTAGGAGACGGATAATGTCGTCACTGATATCTCATCTTGTTAGTTTGAGATCATCACCAATGAACAAGGTACTGTATCTTATTTCGTTGTCAGTCGTGCGAGACACATGGTTGTAAGTGCAACTTCTCCTATCGAAGCTCTGGAAGGACGGGATGCGAAATATGGAGTACTGAGCGTGAATCGAGTAGCTACAAAGTTGAAACTATTTCATGTACATGACACGAAAATTTGTTGAGGCTGCATGAGTTGTCAATTCATTCTACATAGTCGTAGTCACATTCTTTCTATGAGTAGTCAACGGTGCCAGTGCCCTCTAGTGGTGTATCTTAGGCACCTACAATATCCATTACAACACCTGACCAACATACTGACTTTTCGTTTATATTCCATTGTACAGATATATCGTCCCCTATGTTGGGAATTTCGTTTATGTTGCATGTATTTCGTTGTGATCGTTGTGCAGCACGAATTTTAGCGCCCCATTTTCGGCTACTAGTGCGAGTTGGGGCAGGTGTGCTTCAATATATGAAGTTATTAGATATAGCCTGTGACAGCGGAAACGAAGGGATGATGAGTTTAGGTAACGATATGTTTTTAAGAAGTCAATTATTTCAGTGTCGATCCAACTTTTGCAGATATTAATGAGTCCATGTTTCATGTTGCAGAAATCAGTAGGTATGAGAATATCTATCGCTGTGGTGCAAATATGAAAGTCTGAGAATTTCTATAGCTTTGGCATTCTGTTATTAAAAAAGGATCGACAACAAATATATATTGTAATGGCATTTCGCAATTATAAATTTTAAATCAAAAAATCGCACCGTTCCATCAGGTCATTACACGAGTATAATCGTTCTTTTTCAACCGTAGCAATTTGAATCAGCAGATAACACCTCTATTAGTATGGAGGCGTCTATTTATTTGTTGAATGCAGGTAAATTTTTATTAATAACTGAAGAAAAACACATCAAGATATTTTATATTACTGGAAACAGCCCGTTACGATACTAATATATTAAGTAAGAGACAGATACCGTAACGTCGTGACGATGAGCATATAGGGAACGTACAACCAATATAAACAACGAATAAGTAGCTCAATGTGAAGCATGTTCGATTTATGAAACGTGTTTCCCGTTTTTGGTAAAAACGGGAAACACGTAACATATTTAACTCGTGTTATATAATGGAAAACTTATTGTGGAAATACATATATGTATTTTCACAATCATTTTTATTGTGAGATACGACAGCTATATATATACAACCGTCGTATCTCACAATATTTTTCTACATGCGTTCCTTTTACTTTCGTAATCATCAAAAACATGGTAACCAAAAAAGGAGCAGATGAAACGAGGGGATTGGGCGGAAATCCTATTGCGAAAATTCACAAAAATCGGGCAACGAATCCTATAGATAGCAGAACCTGTAAAATTTAAAAATATATCTCAGTGGCGGTATAATAAAACCAAGAAATCGAAGCAAATCGAAAAAGAAGAAATCACGAAGACGGAGAAAAGCAAGAATGGCACATAGTTCGGATGACAGGGATGATAGTGAGGAAGATCAGCTCAGTATATCTAATTCTGATTCTGTGTCAATTGATAATATCTCAGATGAAGACACATTGGCAGGAAAAATATATGACGATATAAATTTAGATAAGAGTGACGAAGAAATGGAGGAACATCAAGGTTGAAAATGGATGATCTGGAGGTAGTTCATGATCTAAGAAGACAAACTTAAAATAAATTTTGAATTTGGATGCCGAAATAGCGCATTGCATTCGGCTGAACATACCGGATAGGGCAAGAATTTTAACGAATATTCAATTGATCCCACATTCTTGAAGCTATGAAACTGCGCAACATTCCTGCTACAGTTTGTAACTGTGATACGGCTGTCGTGCGTAATTTTATTCTTGAATTAGAATGAAGATTGGGTCTATAAAATTCAGAAAGAAGTGCATAGGATGCGCAACACATTTTCAGTGATTATTGAAGAGGTTAGGAACCTACAAGATTATATGAGCTGCGTAATATACTTCGGACGCATTTGGCAGGAAACTCATAAAATATAACGTAAAGGAGAACGTGTGGAATTGATTGAGCCTATATTTAGGGTATTAGGATATGTATTCAATGCTATCTATTCCGTGTTGTTATTGGGAGGTTTGTTTTAGGACGCTGTAAATCTTGGTTCTCTCATTTGGATCAAAAACTTTATGTTCTTGACGCCCACGAACTTCTTCTTCCAATGTTTTTCTTACGCCAGCGGACAAATTGAAAAATAAGAATATCATGGATCTGGGAAAATAATATAGTACTTTTAGGAGAGTTATTATGCTGAAAGCTCTGTGTACCGTGAAACATGACAAGCTACAACGGTTTTCACGTGATGTTACTGATTCTTTCAATGCCGTCGACATACAGCTAATCAATTCGTGTGATCAGGAAGATGAGATGGCACCAAGATGTGCGAAGGAGATGGTGGGAGGAAAGAACGCCGAGATGGGCAAAGGAGGTAAAGGAGATGAAAGAACGCCGAGAGGAGCAAAGGAAGACGCTGAGATGAAAAGACGCTGATAGGAGAGAAAGGAGGACGCCGAGAGGAGAGGACGCCAATAGGGGAGAAGAAAGACGCTGAGAGGCGAGAAAGAGAACGCCGAGAGGCGAGAAGGAGGACCCCGAAAAGAAAGGAATATACAAGTAACAGGTTAGGTATGTATCTGAGGTGACATACAGTGTCAAGAAAATCACATTACTCTTCATTTCCCGAAAATTATGAATTAATCGTTAATTCAAGTAAGGAATGATTTATTTCACATACATGTGTTTCGAATTTAATAGAATCTACTGTAGTTATTTGACCACTTACCAACAGTAGGATTCTATTACATGTGTTTCCACTTCTTTATTTCAGTTCGAATTATTTCGAACTCAATATACATACCGCTCGTCGCCTCGTTGAGAGGAAACAATAAAGACAGACATATATATTTAAACCGATTTATTCATACTCAGATTTAACTCTCAGAAGCACCGAGAATCATTAAAATTTTCATGTGCGAACGTATATTCTTCAAAATGAACGACGTAGTGTACTAATTCACCAACAAAACCCAGATTTACACATATCACATCATTATCACATATTTAAGTTGATGAAGAATGTCTTCAGTTAGATGATGAAGGAAAAATAATGAAAATGATGACAATAGGAACATCATGGCAGATTTCACCTTAGAACAAGGAGAAATGCCCCTTGCTGTCTAGCATGATGTTGATGGAAATGTCACTTATGATGACTGCCTAACTACCATATCTAAGAAGTTGAAAATAACTATTGTCAAGAAGAGAATGTGTCGCGATATCTGTATTATCGATGCAGTATGCAATATTATTTCATCTTACTCGGATATTGGATCTTGTATCGGTACATGTCTTTACAAACGTTCTATGATTCCAACTACCGACCCAAGTTCTTTACGCTGTATTTTTTTGTTAGCTGTCTATATCCGACACGTGATTGAACGCATAGTTGATGATGTTAAGAAGAATGGTATATAATGATTGAAGTATGTTGTGAAGAAGAAAGAGGTGAAAAATGCTTCACCAATCATTACGGAAACCGTCATCAGCAATTTTCAACTGACCAAAATGAAGCAGAATGACATTCTGGATCCATTGACTTTTACAATGACAGATCAGGAGTATAAAGATTTTAAAGTTGAACCAGATCAGAAATATCGAAGATGCGTGGACGATGAAGATAAAATTCCATTACAAGTAGATGCAATTATGTTGACGAAAGTTTGGGGATTTTCATGATATAAAAAGTTATAATCATTATCATTGAATGTCGTGATATTTAACAGTTACGTTACAGAATCAAAGCACAATGTAATTATTGAAAAATCGGGGACTATGTCATAAACTGCATCAAAATTAACGTGGTAAAATAAAGTATTCATATGAAAAATGTTTCCGCTCATTGATCTTGAATTAAATATCCATTCTCTAATCAAGCTAAAGCGCAGCCGCCTCCGCGGCTATACAACAAAACTTTGCAACATATATAAACGTACCTCCGACATCAAGATCTCTACAATTTCATCACACAATAAATCATGTTATTGTTAATATAGTGTCATTCACATCACGAACATTATGCCTAATCAGACCCGTAATCGGCGAAGCAGGGTCCGATTAAACTATTGGTCCGATACTTTATTTTAACACGATATGTAAAGACTAATAAATTTGCATACAGAGTAAAACTTTCAGCCTCCACCACAAATTGAACATCCTCCTTCCATCACACCACATACTCCAGTAACTTGAACGATTTCAAAACAACATCTTCTGCTAACACAAACAGACTCAATAAATGATCATATGCCCCATACAACAACAAATCCAGGTAATTATTAGTAATTAGCTAATATGACACCGCCACCACCCCTAGAACCGACATATAAATCAAACCATGGGCTGGGATATATACGAACAGATAATTCATAAATGTTTCAATTGTGTGACGGGGAACCACTAAATGGAACTAATGAAGCAGATGAGGTCGATGATACGCATTCAGAAACACCCATAATAGATTAAACCTTCCTACAAATATCATCAAAAAGTGATGGAAGGGCAGGAACAGCAACTCCAATGACTTAAAAAGAGATGCTGCGATCAGAAGAACGTCTTCATAAATTAATGAATAGGAAGCTAACTGAACGAGTAATGACAGGGACCTTTATATCTATGGTAAGGTAATATGCACTTTGATGGCATATTATTATATGTAGAAGGTAAGCGACAAGAATGAGGTCAATACTTTACCGAGTCAATCAAAATTGCGTCAATTCATTTCTACCCATTTATCAATTGCATATTTGATACTTCAAGGGTTTTGAGCTTATCAAATGACAGAGGGGTACGGAAAACTCAAAAATTGGCCAGTACCAGTTCATGAGCAATAATGGACGCATTAACTCCGTCCATATTTGAAAATATTTTCTGCATCGATGGATGTGGTGTCACCGTACAACAGAATTAGGGTCGGTATTGGATTACCGAATAATACAGAACTCTAAAAATATCTACTAATCCTAATTATATCTCCCCCTCTTTTTATGTTCTCGTAAACGGTCTTCCAGATCGTGGATTGATGAATGACGTAATTGCCATTGATCTGTCACACATACAAAAAATAAATTGACCCTTGATGTGGTTTTTTATCACCTCATCAGTGGTAAATCTTTTCTAGACCGCACTCTTCATTAGATATGGCTGCAAGAACAAATTCCGTGTATATTATTTGAACATCCAAAAATGGTTGGTAGACTGAACAAAATTTCAACAGTATTTCAGAAAAGGAGAGACAGGTATTCAGTTTGATCCAGACCAAAACATAATCTTTGCAACATGAACTTCATACATTTTGTGAAGGTCACCTTCACGGTGACGTATCGATTTTCAGGAACATCAAAAATGAAAAGAAGAAACTTTACTACGTGAAGAGTCAGAAGTTCCAAACAAAGGCGTTTGTATAAAAAATATATGGGCCTGAATACAACACTTTGAGTGAAACTCCTTCTGATAAGGCAAGTGATATTCAGTTCCTACCTGCAGACATATTCGTCTTTCTTCGTACACAAATCAATATAGTAACTGATGTCATTTCAGTGCTCGTTTATCCTTTTCGCACGTGGTCCGGTAGTAAAATAAGTAGCGTAGTTATGTTCATTATAGTTTGTAATTGTGTTGAATATTTGAAACATTCAATAGTGACACTCGTAAATCAAATCAATCTGAAGAACTGTGAATGATGGGAAAGTTTCAACGTCACTTCAAGTAAATCATGACAATGAAATATGCTTGACTAAAGGAGAACTTCAGGATGGATCTATATATTATGTCTACCGCATGCTACTATATGTCGACAACTTCAGCCCACTTTTATATATCATTCCACGAGGCTCTATCTTCGGGGTATATATGATTCCATTAGGAATTCCTATTCATCAAAGTCGCCGTTAATATTCCATCTGAACCGTATCTCTAACCCCACTGGAAATGTCTACGAACTAACTGTTGAATCACGACATCTCAGACATAATTATCGGAAGCACAACAAGTTTTAATATTATTGACGCACTTGTAAATGATGCTCGTATGTTTCTGGAAGTATCAGGTTTTGTGAGAAATTACCCTTCTTTGTCAGGGTTTTTGACGCTATGATGCACGGGGCGGTAGCACCATTCACACATTGCGTCTTTTCACAACGAAAGAAGACCAATAATTCATGTTATGTATACAACATGACATCACACTCAAAACATTCAAACTTTACTCGAAAATTATTTATATTTACAGCAATGCGACCTTTTTGTGCTTCTTCCAACACGTATAATTATATGGGAATGGCGGAAGCGTCTATTGATGATTTAGATTTTGCAGGTAAGTGGCCATTGCTTAATGTTTCGAAAAAGATTCAGTCAGTACATTAAACAAACCCATTGGACGGATACGGAAAGCGTATTTTATTAGGTACTTTCAACTATCTTACAAACTTAGTTATTGTTGAACATCATTTCTCCTGATAATTTGTTCAGTGACGAAAGGACTGTTACAGTGCTGCTTTCATGAAGTTGACAGCTCAGATAGAATACATTCCAAAATATCATTATGCGATGCATTGTGATCACTATGTATGCATGGTGACAACCCTTTTTTTAATCACTTCAAAAAGACATTACTTAGCATAAGTATGTCTACAACATATTGTCTTCTTACCATTCTGCCTTCAGCTTAAACTGCATGCTCTATATCTACAAATATAAGACTTCAATATCGCAAAGTTAGATTCTATTGACGCCCACAATAACAATAATAGGTCAAGTATTCTTTTTTTTGTTTTGGAACTTGCTGATGAAGAATCTGCAACGTCTTATGCCCTCAGTTTCGGAAATGTGTCGTGTCGGAAGAAATTTGTATAGGGGACCAGTAGACATACAGACAACACTTCTTATCATTATTTCTAATTCGGTGAGAAAAGCTGTAGCAATAAATGCGTGCCACTTGGGTGGAAATTGCCATCTGATTCCAACTGGGAGATATATTGAACTATTTAATATTGATAATGGTCGGCTTTTTTATAATGCTCCGGAAACTTTGATACCCACACGCCGATCGTAACAATTCAATTTATATTTTTTGCCAAATAATTGCATTTTATTAAACTAATCTTGCCTACAATCAGGTACATTTGCAAAAATTAATTGAAATATTATTTGGTAACTTTATCAGTTGTAAAAATGAGTGCCGTTTTATCATCACATGAGTGAGACTTTCAATAATTAAAATTATGCACTACAACACAATTATTTTATAATTTGCTGAATGATAGAATCATTTACTGGGTCCACCCTTTTTCAATAATTACAATTATGAAGTAAGAATAAGAAATTAAAAATTTGATTACTTGATGAACGATGGAAATTTTCTTTTTTTCATTGTTTTCAATAATGTTAATTATCAAACATAAAATCATAATTTGGTTACTTGTCAAATGTCTGTGGTTCATAATGTATTCATTTCACCTTACACGATTTATATATCCACTTAATTGGACGCATAGCGTAGTGGAAATTACTGTGGTAATCAATTGTATTTTTAAATACATCAACCTGACACTATAGTAACATAATTTTTAAATACTTTATCTTTAAAATTTGAAAATTTATCATCACAGTGGTATACCAACTATCATTGATTCATATACCAGAACCTATATATTATTCAAGATCATCGGAGAGTCAAATGCCTAAACTCTTAATGAAAACGATAAAATGTAGAGACGAGAGTAAAAACATATGAACAACGCAGAAGTATAAAATGAATAAAGAGATGAAATGAAAAGAGGCAATGAACAGAATTCATGTAGCTTGACAAGGAAATTATATACTTCCCTACTCGACATCCAAAGATAGACATCAACAAAAGAGAGGAGAATAAGCCGAGATAGAATCTCTTAAATTTCAAAACTCTATATTTTATATCATAGCACTATTTCCTTGGATTGGCAATAATGGAAACATTCTGTAACCATCTAAGGTGATCAACATTTCAAAAGTTGTAATAATTGGTCCATATTGAGTAGAAAGTGTAAAGGGAGCGTATATATCATCGAGAATGAAGTAAACCTGAGAAAAAAGGGTAGCATAGATAGAAAATAAAATTGCGTGTCTATTCAGAGTTCGACGCTCGGTAAATCAGGTAGAGTAGAAAATCGTAACAAGATTCATAAGCAGCAAATAGAGTCCACTATTAATTACAGGAGCATGGTAATCTATATTGGGCTCTCAGTAGAAGGTAATGTATTACTTGCTACAAAATTTATTAGAGCAGTGACAACTATCTCACGCATATTAAATTTCAAAATACATCATTAAAAAACCTCTAGAAGAACATAAAATATGTCCAAATGACAGAAAGATAAGAAGTAAAATACAAGTGAGATAGCAACAATATGTGTCCGTTGAGAGATAGATTATAATCGCGAAATATATAATCAATTGAATGTGTTATGAATCAAATGGTGAACATTAAGTCCATCTCTTATAAATTCTTCAACACGTTCCTTTTGAATTAATACTGTTTGGTAAATCTAATGTACGTGTAACGTTTCATCTGTGGCATTATGAATTTTCCTTCCACAGTATGATGTGTTGTTGAAGTCTCACAAAACATAAAAGAAGAAAAATGAGAAGAAAACATAGTGTGTAAAAAATGATATGATGTTGGAAAAGATATATATTTTTGTATTGGACTAATAATTTAGGTAGGTAATTCTCTTGTTTTTCTTTGTGTATCTAAAGCACCGATAATGGTCGAAGTATTTTAAAAACAAGAGTGATATGCATATATTGATCTTGTAAAGTCTTACACTCTTTCTAGCTTGTATGTATGATGAGTGGCTTGATATGTTGGCTTATTCTCTTTCTTTCCGTGATGTATGTTGAGGTATGTGATATGTTGGCAGAATATTTTCTTGAATAAGCTCGTCATGTAGTTTCGAGAGTAACGATTTTTTAGCAGATCGCCTATGTTATTGGTTGTTGTTGAATACACCATCTACAAAATCACACTACAAAAAATATCATTATTAATCATATACCAACGTATATCATTAATAATGATATAGTTTTTGTAGTATGATTTTATAGATGGTGTATTTTGATATCTCCCTTTTATTTCCGTTTTTCAGTTTTGCATGTGTGTTTAGCTATTGCAATGGCGCTATTGTTATCAACATAAAATTGGGTAGGTTCATGTGCTTCGTTGTTGATTTCAGATAATAATCTTTGGATCCATAGTTGATCTTGAAAGGATTTCAAAGCCGATTCATATTTTGTTTGACAAGTACTAGGTGCAATAATGTGTTTATTTTTGAATGTCCAGTGAATTGGTGCACCATAATAGGTGTAAATGGCATCTAATGTGGATTTTTGATCACTTGATGCTGCGAAGTAGTAGTCAGCATGAGATGATAGTGAAGATGTAGATGCATTGTTTAATATAATGGCGTTCTATTGATTACCATTTAGGTATCTTGCGAGATGCGTGAGAAACTTCATATGTTTTACGGTGGGATTGTTTATGTGTCTTTTTAGGGGCCTAGTTGCGATTGCTATATCGTATCTTGTGCCCTTACCAAGATATCAAATATCTCCCAATGTGGACATATATAATTCCTTTTTTGTTTCCTCTAGTAGTGTGTCTTCACTTTTATCATCAATATGTGATTTATGTGGAAGTGGTGTCATTATTTGATTGCTTTTTTGTAGTTTGAGTTTTGCTATGATTTTGGAAACGAGATTTGGTCTTGATAGTTTAATATTTCCATTTTGGGATATGATACGGACAATCCTGAGAATGTTGTTGGTTGCACCAGATTCTTATCTTTGTATTTTGTCCATAAATGTTCGTAGAATTCGTCAATGTCGCTGATGTGGGCGGCAGCTACTAATAAATCATCTATTATTACAGATATCATTATTATGCCATATTTTGTCGTTTTGTCATGTTGAAATGGATCATTTACTGATTTTATATATTTGTTCTATAAAAGATTTTTATGTAGTCCTGATTGGTAGATGTTACACGCGGGTTAGACCCATAAAGGTTCATTCGTAGAATGCTGTATCCGCTGTCTAGTAATCCATATGATCCGTTGGAAAGGGGTAGTTGTTTAACATAAACTGTATGGTTTGTATCGTATTATTCATTAGTAAATGTTGATGTAATGTCGAAATGTCTAATTGGAGTGCCGTTATGACGGGCATGAGCAAATATTATTCTTGATAACATTTTATCAGCTGAGTATTCTCTGGTTTTATTAGAGTTGTAATGCAAAGATGGTGTCATTTGATCACCTATCACTGCCCATCCTAATTTTCTATTTACTACCTGTCCTTTATGATCTCGTTTATATCTCTATGTCATTTTCAGGGCTATAGATTTGATTTTTAGTTTTTCATCTTTTGTCATTGATGAGTTGGGTATCCATTTTATCAATTCGTCTTCTTTCAGTTTTTGAAGTTCTTCATTGTATGTTTTTCCCAATAGATGGCATCTGGGTAGTGTTTTATTTTGTTTTGATGTAGGGGTGGTGGGGTATCAGCTTCTATGCTGGATGGTTCTTTGTGCAATTTAAATATGCGAAAGGCACGATTGTATGTCTTAGCTGGATCGAGTGCGGGATTATAGGGGTGAAAATCGGAAGCGCGACAGTTGCTGATTTGAAATGCGTCGAGGTTGATGATGGAGATGTGGGTGGAATTTATGTTGTGTAGAAATCATTATTTGTCTGGCTCTTGACGTTAGCTTCGATTTTACTGCGCTGGAGTTGACTACTGTACCAAGTTCATCGAAAATTATGACGAATTGTGGGAATTTAGAGGAGGGATTCCATATTGATATTGGGAAATTTTGTTGATTCATAGGGCATGTGGTGGAATTTGTATGACGCATCTATGATTGCAAAATCCCAAAAAATAGGGTGGAATTTGACTATGTGCAAGGACCGAACTTTCTGCATTCATTAATGTTCTTTTTATTCGTTCTGCCCTGGAATTTTTCTGCGGTTCATGGGGTGTGATTGTGGTATGGTCGATGCCATTGTCGTTTAGTAATGAAGTGACTACTTGAGATGTGTATTACCTAACATTATCAGAGTGTAATCTCTGTGGGTGGCCGGATTTTCTGCCGTAATATAGATGATGGTTTGTGGTATGATTTGCGTCAGTTCGTTTCTGGATTTGATGGGTACGTATAAGATGAACGGGATGCAGTGTCAATAAATTTTAGTCTATGTCGATGGGCACATCGTGAAGGAGGGTTTATTGGCCCTATTATGTCGCTCTTTATGGACTCCTGCTGTATTCGTGACATTTCGTTTTCTTGGGTGGGCATATTGGGTTGATTGTTCTTCTCCGCCAGTTGATCATGTCAGCAATTCATTGGGGGGGTACGGCATATCATTAATCCTCTTTCCCGTCCTAAACTTCAGTGCGGGAAAGAGGTTTGATGATATGATATTACGTATCCGTGCAAGAGGTTCATGATTGAACGCAAGATGAAAACTCATTTCTATGTGTTATAATGTTGGATTTGGCGTATGTGGTGGTTATTATTATAGTAGTCTTTTTCACTAGCAGTTATTGCTTTTTGTGTGATTTGGCTATTGTGTTAGTTTTTTGTGTGGAATGGAGGTATATGGATGGTTTGATGTTGAATACGTTGCTTATGTAACTTGGGAAGAAGGAGGTGGGGGTATAGTTTACGAATAGAACGTATGTGTTGGTATTTTATTTTTGATATATGATATTCATCTTGAGACTAATTGGCTATTGATGATATTATGATGTTCGTTGGTATGTTTTTGATTTTTGTGATAGATAAAGGCATTGTTTTGCGTATATATGACAGAATTGTCAGGTTTTGTGATATCACTTATGGATATCAGTGTATGTGTGAGATCAGGTACCGTAATTACCTTTGTTGTCATATTCGAGTGTTGGTTGGTATGATTATTGATCCGGAATGAGAGATTGGAATGGAAGTGTCAGAAGCAGTAAGCGAAATCGATTGAGTAGCTAGCTTTTTCAGTAGCAGTAAGCGGTGTATGTGTAGTATGTGCTCCACTGTCGAGTATAAACTTACTTTGGTTGTCGTCATCATCATCATATTGAGGTGGTATATTGATGTCATGCGCATCATTATGTTCTGTATTGACAAATTTTGTTTGCGCTTATCTGGCTTGGAATGGTGCCTGGAATGTTGTGTTGGGTTTAGTATTCGGATGATGGGCGTGGTTGTAATGATTTTGATTGTTTCAGTTCATTCCTATATAATTTTCTGGATCCTTGTACTGGAAACCACAGTGGTTGAGAATGCGGCCGTATTTGCGGGCGAAAATGTTGTTCTGATTGGTTTCTTGTTATAGTGTCAGCGGTTGGTGGTTGTTGTAGAAGTTCTTTCGGTGAGGCTTGAATTGTGGATGATGTATATCTTGGTGGGGCTAATGGTATAGGGGAAGGATTCTGTCATCAATTATTACTGACTGAGTGCATCATGGTTTGTAGTGGTTGTATGTTTGGCAACATAGTTGCAAACAATAATGGTGTTAAATATGCGTATGTTGGGTGATGACTTATGCTGTTTATGATAACTTTCATTGTTGTAGATTAGTTTTGTATATTCTTGTAACGAGCTGCAGTCATTATAGTTCGTATTTTATTATGTGAATCGAAGTAGGCTTCGTGGTTTTCATAATAGTTTATTATTGTATGTAGTTCTAGGGAATCGTTGTCTGCCGCTGTAAGTCTTTCGAGGAGTTGTTTAACTCTTCTCATTATCAGGCTTGGATTTAGAGGCGCGCCTGATGTTATAGCAAAGTTTGCTGTTTCAGATGGGATGGAAGCTATTAGAACGCTGGTAAGTACTGTGATGGATTTATGGTTCATTAGATTTTAGTTGTAGTTTATGTATTCTACTAATTGGGTAATTTGCAGAGTTTCAGATTCGAAGCAAATTGCTAGAAATCATGATTCTAGGTTATCGTTATGTAGTGTAGGGATTGTAGGTTGGTGTGTAGTAAATTTTTTGATGTTCAGTGTTATCACTGGTAAAAGCTGGTCGATCAGTGTTCTATTTGGTGGTGAATTCTTCATTATTGTATTGTAAAATAATGGATATTGATGCAGGTTATTCTTCGTGTATTTCTTTGAAATAATTTCTGTGTTATGTGGAATTTGATGTTTGTTCAATATTAAAAGTATGCTAGGAATATGATTTTTGTACTTTTATAGGGCTGATATTTTATTGATAAATCTGTATTTGTAAATTATGTAGTGAGTTTGATCTCTGCTCAAGATGAAGCTTTTTTAATATGATTTCTTCCTATGATAGTATTGTAATATTTTTCATAAATATATATTTGTGGATCATGTTATTATAATATAATGGTATGTGAAAATTAGTTGTTTATTGATATTTTCGTAGTAGTAGGATATACTCCCATAACCTGTGCTGAATCAAATGCTGAAGATTAATTCCATATATTATGATTACTTCAACACGTTTCTTTTGCTTAAATTCTGTTTGTTAAAGAAAATGGTCGTGTAATGTGTCATCTGGGGCATTGTGTATTGGCATTCTACACTATGGTATGTTAGATTCTCACACTATATCCCTATTGTATAAAATGTACTGTTAATAGTACATTTGGGTTCTTTCCGAAAAAAGTGAACTTTCTCAAATGTACCATTAACAGTACATTTGAATCCCGAATAAGCTTTTTACGTAAAGTAAAAGCTTCGAATTCAAAGCTATAAGTAACAAATAAAACACACCACAACAATGCAGAGGTCCCAACGACTCTTCCAGATGTTCATCTGTCAAAAGCGAGGAATATTTACAGTGACATCGAAAAAAAATGTGAAATCTAATTTAACTTTCATTTCATCTCCTCTTTTCATGTCCATGAGTTCATTTTTCTGTTAAAATGGCAGCTAGAAAGGTTAACCACAATCTGAAACTTCAAAGAAATGTCGAAAGAATGCAATTCCGTCGACACGGCTGACTTTCCTATTCTCACAATGCATGGCTACTTTGATACATCAATCTGCTAACCGACATCCCAAACAACGTCTCAACCAATGTCTCAAACCGTGCTTCAACTTGCGTCTCAAGTAGTGTCTGAACAAACGTCTCGACAAACTCTTCAAGTAAGGTTTCAACAAACCTCCCAAACAACTCACCAATAGTTCAATCAGCTATTCAACCATTCCATTTCTCAGAAATTTAACGAAAACGCCATCCAACCGACAGTAATTCAAAGAGGAAGAGACAGGAGAAGGTCTACAGGGAATAGTGGAGGACGTCCACCGAGAGGAATAGGTGGAAGAGGAACTCCTCATAGTTGTGGAACCACAACCAAAATGATGTGAAGACCCGTCAAAAAGATATATTTTGTCATTAACTGACGGTCAAGAACTTATGCTGGGACAAGAATTTTATAGCGATATTTGTGAGCAAGTTCGTCTTTTTTGTTTTTCCGAAATTATACAGATTGGCACACAAACCCGTTCATGCGAGAATCCTAATTCAAGGGCAGGATCCACTGTTCTGTTTATAAACCCTGTCTCAGGTCAATGTAGACTGTGGTTGAATGAAAAATAGCTCTACACTCAATGGGCGAGGCGAAAATTGGAATGAGTGGCATTTATCGTTTCTGAGCCATTTTGATAACTTAATAAATTGACTGGATTGAGCTTTGACAAAACTATCGATATTTTGTCAATGTTGGGATGTAGTGTGGCGGTCTCTAGGAGGGTGAAGTTTATAAGTGTACATATCCTAGGTTATTCTCCAACTGGTAGAGATGATGTCTAGAATTCTACGTGGCGAGCACAGCGAGATCAGACTCAGAACTATGCAATGTTTGAGAAATTTGTTTATGAAATAACAAGAAAAGTATTTTAAATTCCTGTACATACTTTTTCCATTTTAAACGACGATTTTTACGGCACCCGATCTACTGATAACCGGGTGAGAACATCAAGCGTCCTAAAGTCGGACACGGAGTGACACTGTGCAGATTCTGTTTCTGATGCGTTGTTTAGAGTGACCATAGCGGTCAGATTTAGGCGAAGTCAGGAACCGCAATAAATTAATGTCAAAACATTGCTTGAAGTGTTGGTTGTAGGATGGGGGAAGTTTACTACATGGACTAATAGTAATGGCTGATAGGATTATGGCAGTTTTAAAATGGCGAAGAGTTTCATGAAAATGGGAATTGGTACCACACTCATAATTCCACAACATATATTAAGGTGCCATCCATTTTTTTGAAGATCATCACTTAGTGCGATGAAGTACGATAATGATGATGTAGACGTTTATATAAGTGATGAAGAAATGAATGTGGACGATCAACCACTTCCTATATCAACTGAAGTAAATGATACTTCTACAATGTTCTCAACAGCAACCAGTCTAGATGTTCGTCGCCAATTTATTATTGAAGATGGAACACACAGTGGACCTGCTAAATTTATTCGAAAGAAATAAATTTCCTTAGGAAATGGGGTAGGGAGAGCAACTAAGTGTGTTATTGCTGTCAGGGAGCATGGAACTAAACACTTTAGTAACATTGTAAGATTCATTCACAGCGTACCTTCCGCTATTTCTAATAATGTAACAAAATTGATTGCTGTTCCAGATTCCATTTCAATATTGGACACGTTGTTTAGTAGGAGGACTGGGAATGGCGGATTATTGATACAAAGTGGTGGTCACGATAGGGATCCAACTAACAATTGTTGTTAAAACGGTGTGATGTTCAAACAATCTGTTGTGGTTGTGCTAACTGGTTTTTATTATATCAATTTCGGATCACTCATACAATAGCTGGGAAAATACAACTTGAAAAAAACGAGTTCAGTGAAGTTGTTGGTTTGGAACCATTAATTAATGTAAGGGACGATCTTATTTGCGATGAATTATTAAAATAACTGGTCAACAGTTTGTTCAGTTCGCAGAGATCAACAAACCGATGATGTGAGGAACTGGAAATGAAGAACCTGTTTTAAAATGAGTAAATTGTGTACCCATTATCAATTAGTTATACGAAGTGGGTATGCCTACTAAGAAAGGATAACATTGGATTAGTTGCTCTTCTGGTGGGATTGCATTAGAATATGCAACAGATCTTTCCGAAGGAAATGATGGTGAAATAAGCTCACATCTGCTGAAATAGAAAGAACTGTCGAGTATTCAAGTTTATATCGAGTTTTACGTAACGCAAGAATGGATTTAGTTTCATGCACTGTCGGTGATCTCAAATTTACACATTACATACTAGAGGAATACATACGTCAAATAATGCACCAATGTTATACATTAATTGTAAACTATTTAATCTATGTGGATGTACCTGGAGTTGATGTGATGTCTGTCGTTGTAGATAAATGTCCACAGCATGTTTATTGCTAAAGAAAGATTTGTTGAATGAGGCTGCAGAGTCTTCAATTGTTTGGCCATATACCTCACCGATTTTCAACCCGCCTTTACTGGATAAAAAATCTTTGTACTACTGTTCAGACTCGCTTTCCATTTTGGCAAATGATAAATGTTCATATGAAGGAGAACAGGACCTTCCCTCCTCTGAAGATTTTTAAACATGGAGTACAGAGCTATTACTCAACCCCAAAAGGTGGGGTTGATGGTTCTGTCCAAGCTAGAAGTATTTTATGCTCCTCTAAATCATCAATGTCATGGGAACAAAACATTGTCACCCAGACTTTGAAAAAGGTTGCCATAAATGCAATTTTAGCATGGCGAATTGTTCAGATGGAACATCTTTTGCAAACAAAGGAATCGATCATTGGTATTGATAGTTATAGAGATTCACTGAATCATCTAAAATCACTCGCTGATTTTACATTAGACGCATCGCGAGAGCTACTAGTACATGCACTAAAAATTGAGGTAGTTGGTGACAATGACTCATCGAATGACGAAGAAGGCGTGGTATCTGATCAATAAAAGCACCAGTTGGTTTAAACAGCACGGAAAAGAAGGAAAACGTATAATCTTTTTCAATTCTGAAGAAGGAAGGAAATTGAGGCTACATGTTACAAAGCACCCTCAAAACCAACTTCCAGAGATGTGTAAGCACTACTGTTTCTGTGGAAATGGGACTGATGGTTCGAAGCGAAGGACAAATTGTTTTAAATGTGGGTAATGTAAATTGTATCTATGCGCTCGATTCCATCCTGAAAATCGCAAAAGTTGCTGGAGTGTTTGGCATGAGTTAGAACAGTTGGAAGCCAGCCAGGAGATCATGCAATTTTGTTTTTACATTTTTTTACAATTTTTTTTGATTCTTAACTGACGTTATGTATTGGAACCAGGACGTTTGAAGCGTTTTTGCTACAAAACACAGTGTTCTAAAAACGGGTTTTGGGAGCTGCTTAATACATGATATGTTCGATAAAAAATGAGTAGAAAATAATTTATGCAAATGTGGAATTAAAAAAAATGAAAATGAAAAGGTAGAGTGGGGATAATAGAAGAGAAACGAGAAGCCATCACGACATGAGATGACAAACAACCGTGACATTAACCATGTATCGGAAAGTAAAACGCTTACAGAAACGTAAGCAGATTGATAGAAACAAGTTACCGGCGAGGAAATTATTTTTAACGATGTTACATAAAGCAAGAGGGACGTCGTCCCTGAGAAAAATATAGTTCTCAATTCTCACTCCCCACATCCGACGATATAAATTATATTATATACTTTAATAATACGACGAAACAGCAAAAAACATACAAGAAACAACTACTGAAAATAATTAAGTAAGTTATTTAAGTATTTTATCATATGGCATGTCAGAAAAAAAAGCGTGACTCCTAACTGTATTTGTAAACGAAGTAAAACGAATCAAGAAAAAATTAAAAAAAAGAAAACAATGATGAAATTATCATCATAAGTGATGATGAAAATAATCAGGAAAAGGGAACAGGAGGAAGTAAGGTAAAATAGAAAATAGGGCTAGAGAAATTAAAAGATTCGTAATATAAAAAATTCGAGAAGTAAACAACTCGCTGGAAAATCAGCGAGAATGTCGGCCGTGGTTTCACATAACAAGTTTCCGAAAATGTTTTTCGAATGCTCATCTGAGTCGGATGAG
Source organism: Odonthalia washingtoniensis (assembly GCA_032358235.1). Classification (NCBI taxonomy): domain Eukaryota; phylum Rhodophyta; class Florideophyceae; order Ceramiales; family Rhodomelaceae; genus Odonthalia; species Odonthalia washingtoniensis. The sequence continues at coordinate 47,672 of JAULBU010099196.1, forward strand.
GAGGGTGAAGAATAAATTAGTAAACACGAGATGTTCGCAGAAGTAGTATGGGGTGTATATAATTTGTAGGGAAAAGAGGTTAGATTGCCAATGGCTAAGTTGATGTGTAGTTGCAAGAAAACAGCAGAAGTTGTTCACAAATCAGGAACTAGATTAAAACATTTGGAACGAAGACGGTTTCATGTTGAGAATAATGTAATTTATTATGTTGAGAAATGTAAAGAAGAACCGAAAAAATAATTAGGGAAGAAGGTAAAATATGAAGGAAATGAGGTGCATACGCATGTTACAATAAAGGAGGAAAAAGAATCAATGGAACAATAAATGCTTCTGTTTGATTCACAAGACAGTGAAAAGATCCCGTACATCTCCTGCGTGTTAATGACACGATAGATGATCCCTACCTACAAGAGTATGTACAAGAGATACGTGAAAGAAATAATAATAAGAAAAACAGAATGATGTTATAGAAAAATTAATGACCCTAATAAGTAATAGTAAAAGATTTGTGCTGTGAAACCGCATTGCAATGTAGGAATACGTAAAAAAGTATATTCTTGCCAACCCAAAAAATTCAACTTGATTAAAATTAGATTAGTGCATTATCTAACAATTGACTTATTTGTACATAAGAAATTGTATTTTTGTATAGCATAATTTGTTTTGAAAGCAGTATGAAATGTAGTAACATGTACCATATGTTTCCATGTAGTGTCATAAACTTGTTTAGAATCTCTACGACAAATTGGATATTTATAAAGAAAATAATAATGGTTGTTTGGGATGCGGTTGCGGTTCACCAAATGCTTCAATAAATAGTCGTTTCATACCGTACATCCGTCAATAATCTTTTTCGACGAATGTAAGATTTGATTAGATTCCGCTTGTTAAACAGTTTTGGCGATTGTTCGTTATCAACGAATGATGAGTGCTGTTGCCGTGGTAGGTTTTGGTTCTTAACGAGTGATGAAAGCTAGCGATCTGGGGGATAATACGGATGTGG
>JAULBU010099197.1:0-26693 GCA_032358235.1 Odonthalia washingtoniensis
CATTACAATTAACAAACCACAAAGTCATCGGACAATCCCTGTTTCCCTAGAAAGGACAGTTCTGGCAACGACGCCCCCCCCCCCCATTGACCTACCAGTGCATTACCTGGGGAAACCCCGGTTCGACACAGGACATCAACGAGCTAGCAAATACTGCGGCCGTTTGTATCTTCGATCGCGAATTTAGTATCGAACGTGACAGCCATCACTAACCCCGTCACAGACCCAACACATCCCGCAACTCGCTCATTAGAGTTTCGACGCGATGGAAAGGGTTCTACATTTGTGCCATACACAAGTTCTTAATAACACACCAATTAAGTCACGCGCATATACAGATATATATATATATACATGAAGGAGGTTTTAGAGGTGACACCACAAGTGGCACACGTGTAGAGGGCGAAAGGCTCAGAACTAGAAAAGGACAGGGAGGAGTAAAAGAAGGAAACGTACAAGAGGGTGTTAAAGAAGACGGAGAGAGACAGAGAGGAATACTAAGAGGAATACTAATTAAGAGAGGGGCAAATATGGGTACTAATTAAGTGTATAATAGGCAGGCTCAACAATGAGGTAGCGGACAGAACCGAGCGATGATCCTTGTCATGATGACGATATCTACATTACTGGAGATGTCGATGAAGAAGTTTGGGAGAAAATTTACTCCGATCGAGATGGTTGGTATGCAAGATTGACATATGTGTTGCAGTCCGTCCTCTACGGTACAAGATTTAAATTCGAAACTAATCCGGGTGGTTTCTTCAGACAGATGCGTGGCTGAATACTTCAGGATTGGATCAACAACCGCAACGGTAAGATGGTCAAACAGTTACGGGATCAGATCATGGAGTTGGAGCGGAAACAAATTGAAACGGAGAAAGTTGTGGTTGTGGAAAAGGAGAAGATTAATCACTCTCAACAGGATATAAATCATCTAACGGAAGAATTGGCTGCGTCCAGAGAAACCGAAGAGGAACAACATGCATAATACGAACAGTCTAATGTGCTCCTAGGAACGTACCGCACAGCGCTCACAGCTATTCATATGTCAATCTTGCGCACGCGTGAGGTAACGGCAAATTCGCCAATATAATCCGGAACGACATGACCGTTGCTGTTCAGGATAGTACAGCTCTTCTTGTCCGCCACGGTATTCCTCAGAGAAACCCAGGCACTTCATAAGCTCCGTCATGCGATTAGTCCTTTTATCAAGTATCTATTTGTGTTTATGTTGCTAAATCCTTTAATATATCATGTAGTGTTTTGTAGTTTACTGTATCTTTCGCTCTATCCGTTAATTATTGTAACAAATACTTCTAATAAAGTTTTCAATGGTATTTTTAAAGTTGATTTTGCTTTACATGGTTCGTGTGTGTTCTGTTATATCCGTTAACGGTTGTAATAAATACTTTTAAATGTTCTTAAACGTCAATATAAACTTTATATTGCTTAACATCGTCTATGGTAATAATTATTACAGTATGGCAAGCGGTTGCACTAAAAAATGACACCTAATTTTAACTAATATGGTCAATAAAAAATTTGTTATGGACAATAAACCGATCTGTATGGCCTGTGCATACTAGTTGTTGTTCAAACCGCTTTTTGTTGTGCAAACTGCTTAGCCGGTACCTTAAACTAAGGACCTTTTTTTCTACCAACCGGTTACTGTTCTTTATATTGATAAGTTTCGTAGTTTCTTGCATTCTTTAACCTTTTCCATGGAATGATTTGCAGTTTTTAGATTTAACTTTTTTTCGGATGCTCTATTTGAGTTCGACACTTTTTATTCATTTCATATGACATAAATACCACCGTTCGGTACCCCATGAAATAATAACCACAATTTCCTTCCCGCTTCATTCATTTTCTGCTTTCATTATCTCACCCCTCTGCTGTTTCGTCACAACATTTACAACACTGAAACGGTTCATATTGTTACTACACCGATACGTTCTTTACCGTTACCATCTATTCAACTTAGTACAACACCGATATGGTCTTCATCACCATTTCCATATCTTCAACTGTTCACAACACCGAGACGGCCTTCATCACACTTTCAATTTAATTTCATCTGTCCAGCTTATTAACAGCTTATTACTACACCAATACGGTCTTCTTAAACACATCGAAAGAACTTGTTCAGTGACACAATTCACCATACTTTCTCAACGTCGTCAACATGGACCCTAACAGCATGAAGACAATTTTTAAACGAAACAAAACTGAAACCGAAACGTAACAAGTACAGATTGTACTGTTATCTCTAAAGCAACAATAAACAGCTCTACTGTCAATAGTAAACATGTTTCTTCAATCGCAAGTCGTTAACAACATTGGGACAACAGCTCGTACCGGACGAGTTCAGGGATCGCTCAATTTCCGCCGCAGAAAATCAAAATAATTAAATGATTATATATATGGAATCCAACCTTTCCAGACCATATTTTCCGACGACGGTTTTCCATTCCTAGGATTTTGTATTCTCAAGTGAAATATGACTTACTACAACAACGTACGGCTTATTGAAAGCAGCGAACCAACGGCCTTGGCTTCAAATGCATACCAATGGATCTAAAAATGTTGTGAGCTCTTCGTATACTTAGCTCTGGCGCATCCACTAACAGTCTTCATGATGCTGTATATGTATCACAGGAATCCGTTCGGTTGTACTTTCAACAGTTTTGTGTAGACATCATTTATATATGTGGTGCTCGTTTCTTCAATAGGCTTCCTACATCAGCAGATCTTGACACAATACAGGAAGAATTTTTCGATATCGACTTTCCAGATTGCATCTGGTCAGTCGACTGCATGAAATATACATGGAAAAACTGTCCAGCTACCATAAAAGGACAGTATTTAAACTCCAGAGATCCCAAAATCGCAACTGTCCAATGCGAGTGCTGCTGTGATCACAGCCTTTACTGCTTGACATGGTTTTCGGGACGGCCAGGTACCAATAACAACTTAAATGTTTTGGCTTTCTCCCCACTTTTCCAGAGCATCTTTTCGGAACGTTTCTGCATTAGCGTTACGGATGGTTACGAACTAGAACCAAATTAATTACCGCATCATCTCCTATACCTTTTGGTTGATGGAAAATACCCGCATTGGCCACTTTTTGCACGATCAATGTCTGATTCCAACGACCCGATCAAACGAAAATATTCGTTAAATGGCAGGTTTGCGATTTTAGGTATACAGTACTCAGAACTATTCAGAGTTCTTTTACAGTTGGACAAATGTTGATTGGCTGTCCTACACGAGGCATACACTCCCGGCACCGTTCACTCATGTCGCAGTATTCCTTTTTTTTGTTTTGAATATAATCAAGTTTGCTTGCTGTCCCTAAAGGGTTAAAAACATCCGTCGAAAACTCCTTTATTAACTGGTGCCACTTTGAGGAGTTTTCAAACTCATCAGCCAACTCATCAAACTGGAGACGCCCTAATAAGTGAGCCTTTTCGTCAAGTCCTGAACCTTCCAAACAATCACTTCGAAAGTACGGGATAACGACGGACTGACAATACTTCCTTGGGGAAGCTACCACTCATGCATCTTCATCTTCTACAGGAAGAACTCCGTGACCTTCTTAGCAGAAACCCCTGTTCGCATTTTAATCCATGCAACGATTATTGAGTATGTAGAGAATTCCCATGTGACAATCAAGCCGTCTTTCCCAATGTACGTTGTCAATGTTATGTTACTTTACACTCGCGTCTTTCCGTCTGGATGATGATATGTTCAACAGTGACACCAGTGAGCCCCAATTCATAAGATCCTCATTCTCTCACAATGGAATGTAATACTAAAACATATTATTATATTTGATATTCCTGTCCATATCGGATAGCATCGACCCATTCCTTGAGATGGCGAATGCGTTTCTCAAACTAGCACATAGTTTAGAGAAAAGGATAAATTGCCCAGTAAATACATGTTTTGATTCTCCTAACAAGAGTACCCAACTACTACACTGAATCGTGATTGATGTTTATTAATCATCAGACATGGAAATTGCAGGCTGGAGGTTCCCATGTATCGTTCAATGCGGATGACCGTGTATATCTTCAACGACGTCCATGATGGCAGTTTGACCACACATTCGAAGAGGCTCATGTCGATATCCTGGTGTGCCCACAATTCTTAAACGAATGTGATGTCTGCCCACAGCATGTTTTCTTTTATTTTAAGAAATATATCGCTCAGCTATATTGACGCTTTCTCATACCATGTCTAATTCATGCATTGACGTGATGCAAAATAACTGAATGTATATTTTATAAATCAGCTGTGCAAAGTCTTCGAAACAGATTTGCGTGGAATCCAAGGGTGTGGAATCCAAGGAATCTTCGCCCCTGTTCACTTCATCCAACTTGGATGTAGGAAGAGATTCAGTTTCTTTCTATTCCGTTATTTCTTTTTATTCACTTTCTATGCTAGCAGAAAAGAAAAGATTAAAGTATTAAAAAAATGATATCTTAAGAAAATGATAAAAATTGCAAAGTTACTGGCAACGAGCCGGCTGCGGCAAATCGTTCATAATATTATTTACAAACACCTTCTCCCGATCACAGCCATCCAACCCATCACAATAAACAAACAAAAAGTCGTAAATTGTAAATTTCGATGAACGTCCAGCACCACACATGCGGATTTTCTTCCTTTTCATTCCCTCAATAAATACTTGGTGTCCATTATTGTCCCCGCTCAGAACGTAGTTCGCCATCATCTTGCGTCCTACATTCTGAAACAATTTCATCCATCCGCCATTCCAACGTTTCGTGCTTTTACTGGAAGGTCTGTAGAGAAGAACAGGGGCAGAAACCTTATACCAGAAATCGTTATGTTCTGTAAATTGCGGTGCGGATGATCGAACGGTGAAATAAATCAAACCGTCTCGATCCGGTATAACATTCAAGCAGAACGGCTTTCCTTCTTGAGGTTGATCGATTCCATTACCGCCCATTGGTTTCCATGTAATGCCGCCATTGACGGCATTATGGAACCATGGCGAACGAACTTCCAAGCCTTTTGCTGGAATGCGCAACAGTCCATTGTTCACACTGTAGGAGCAATCGGCAGGAGCAGCTGAAGCGCTCACTGCAGGCCAAGGATTAACTAAAGGATAAGGTTTCGGTAACGATGCGGGTATCATCGCCCACTTTGGGTCGGGCTTGGGGTATGATTCCTTCTGGTTGAAGCAAAATCGCAAAATAGGGTACGTTTTGCAAACCGGCTTATTTCGATCATGGCGGCAAAACGCGCAAGCTGCAACTCGACACTCATCACTTTGCTGCGCCATCCATAACCCGAGGCCACATACCCCCGACAAATGTGCATGCTTTACAAGACATTGAGGACCCCGGGCACAACATGCAGCTGCATTAAATTGTAGGCTCTCAGGAACCACACCATGACCTACATCCATAACACAGCAAGAAAGCAAAATAATCCAAACAGCACAACTTGAAGAAATTGAAGAGTTCATCGTTGAGTAAACTGTGAAAAGCAAAACCACGCACTGGTGAACACTTGAGAGAAAACCTGAAGGAAGGGAGGTTGATAGAAAAATTGGATACGAACTTGACTGTGAACGTAAATGCGAAATAGAATAAAGTGAAAAGGTTCAAACGAATGTTGTTTTCCAATTGGTGAAGGAGAAAGATCGATTGACGGTGATTAAAAGGCAAGAAATTCTTTAAGTACTCAACAAACAGAACCTTTCTCGATTCAATCTTCAATCATTGAAGCCGCCTTACAATGCAAAAGCAAAACAAACAGAACCTTTCTCGATTCAGATCTTCAATTATTGAAGCCAACTTCCAATGCAAAAGAAAAATCTGTATCTCTTCGGAGATTAGTAATGTAAGATTATTAATTACTAATTGGAAAAAGAAAGTAGAACCTCGTCTAGATTCACGGCGCATGTAGATTTTTTTCACATAATCTCCACACATTATCGTATGCGCCTGGTGGAGGTGGCGCCTAAAGTCTGAGCTTCGGAAATGTCAACGTGGCAAAGAAGACAACTAGGAGTCAGGATCCAAAGTTAATAGGCAGAGTTATTCAGTCATCTTTTTTTTTCTTTTCATTTTGAAATTCAAGCGTAATTGTTTGGTAAAGAAGATATCTTTTACACCAAAACGGCCGTTTTTGTCATGTCTCATATAGAAAAATGTCGACTTGTTCATGAAGGAAAAAATCGTCGGCTCATTGTTAATGAGGTCATTCGTACAGTCCTTTTCCACACCATGTTTCTTGATACTACAGGACAAATACCGTCAATGCTCTCTTCAGCTCACTCACAGACAATTATTCCATGGTTAACTGCTTCAGTAGATATATTTTAATTCTACGCTTTGCTTCAATTCCCATGCAAGCTTTTAAGCGAACATCATGCTGTGATCTTCTTTTGAAAGCAACCATCCCAAATTTCAGTCTATTTTCATAACACGTCGACTCACAAGATTTTCTGATTTGTGTAATACTATAATGCCAAAGTTCGTTACGCAGATTCGATGTTTACGCATGTCGTTGATATTGTTCAGTTGTTAATGATATTTTCGATTTTTAATCGTCCCCTCGCTTGCTTGTAACGATGCAATGTTGCTGGAGAGGTCGACATTATTGGGTTTGATATTCCCTGCATTCTTGCATGACGCAGATGAAACTGAAGCAAATGCACGTAACATAAATTATATTATCTTGAAATCTTCCAAAAGTTAATTTTCGGGAGTAAAATTTACTCCCGAAAATTAACTTTTGTTATTTACTTTTGGAAGATTTCAAGATAATGTCATAATTTTTAATTGAAATATAAATAATTTATAATTATTAACACTGTAAAGTTTTTTCCGAAAACAAGTCAAAAGTTTCGAGTTTGATCAATCTATACAAAATTCTTTTTTACTGTGTTCCTGGATGGCATAACAAAGATATCACAGCAACAAAGTCTTCTAACGTGGTTGATCGTACCTCACCCTTGCAAGTCAAGTGAAGACGACTCACCCTCTCTCATCATCGTCACCATCACAACTACGATCGGGTTTGAAGATGCAAACTATGATCCCCCCAAGAAAACGTAAAGTTGATAAACAACCTTATTCATACACTGCTGATTTTGCAACAAATTCAAACGCAGAAAATATAAGTGATAAACGACTTCGACGTTCCATTGATGATGATGATGATGATGATGATGATGATGACGATGACGATGGTAGTGGTGGTGGTAGTGGGGATGTTAATGTTGATAGAAGTTCAAGAATGGAACGAGAGGTTGAATTATTAATGTCAACAGGTAACAATTTCGGAAGCAGCAGAAGAGTTACAAGATCATTAATGGCAGCTGCAGCCGCTAAAATGAAATTTAAATATGAACAGCAACATGATAATAGTCATGATAATCAAGTTGATATGCATATTGTTATAGAGAACGATGTTGGGTATATACAACAACCGCAACCACAACAGATGAACCAAGGAATGAGATGTGTAAGTACGACTACGACTACGACTACGACGATGAATGGTATGGTAGTAGGAGGAAGACGTCGTGATGATGATGAGAGAGATTATAATACAAAAACGAGAACAAATACCAACATGAATGTTAAAAAACGTAATTGGTCAGATGGTAATAATATTATACACACTGAAAATAACATCAATAGTTCGACATACATTAATACACACAATGATGATGCATTATGCACGACGAACACAATATCAACCAAGAAGCGATCATCATCGTCATTGTCAACCCATAGCAACGACAATATACCCCGACAGTCGGAAACAAGCGTATGGGAAGTACGGTATGAAACAGGGTTCATAACTTCACGTGATGTATTGGACTATGACTCATGTTGTAGAAAGATGAAATTAATAGGAAGGTATAGTGACAGAAGAAGTGCAGTACGAATAGCGAAAGAATGTATTGCGAGTGATGTAGGATGGGAATGGGGTGATGTATATGATGACCCTAATCTAGAAATGACACACAACGCACACAACGTATTTGAAATGAAATGGAAGACGAATGAAGGAATATATTCACGCGTTTGTGCACGACGATTAATTACTAGTGGTGGTTGGATCGTAGAGTGTTTCGGATTAAACGGAATTTGCTATGAAATTGGTTGTTTCCAAAGTAAAGACGAAGGTATTCGTAGAGGTATGAACGAAATCGGTTGCGCTTCTGTGCATGACTTGGACTTGGAGATTGAGAAAGGCAACGGTGGTACTTGGATTGCGACATGGCATCGTAAACCGAGGACGATGATGCATGGGATTGAAGTTAGACGAAGTTGTTCTTGAAGGCGCTGATGACGCCACAGTTTCTGCAAAGTATTGATTTCATTCATTTGGACACAACAAGCAACCATCACGTCATCGGCAGTTTGCCCGTTTGCTCGATGGAATTCCGCGCATTTCACAACGGTTGCGGAGTACGAGTCGGTACACGTGGATAGTCTTCGGATGAAGACTTTTTCGAGACGGCATTAGTGAGTTTTGGATAAGTGAATTATCCCGCAGTGCAGTGTATATCACGCAGTACAGTGTATAGACGTGTAGGCGACAATGCAGTTTTTAGACCTCTAAAATAGATATATATATATTTTATAATATTTTAAAAACAAATAATCTGTATACATGCGGCTGTATGACAAGTCTGTAAATACACTATACATACCATATTGATTGCACACTGGGAAAGTCAGTGACAGATAACTGCTGTCGTCATTTGAATGTACAGCGACAAAGATTAATAAGGCCTATAATATGTTTGCCACTGTATTTGTGACAAAAGAATTGTCCCCAAATATCGCGTTGTCCCCAGATATGTCGTTTGTTCCAGTTATTACGATTGTACGCGACTGTGTACACTTGTGTAAACGTGAAGATTCGATGGAAGAGGGGGCGAGCTCGAGTATACTGTACATCCATTTATGAAAGAGGATTTAAAGTGTGATCGTCGTCGGGGAAATCGTGGGGTTTCCCTCTACTTTGTGCGTGGTGTACACGTGGCGCAGTAACATAAAGACTTTATGTCACTGCTGTAGTGAAGGATTGTTGACGAAAGTGCTGACGTTAGTTACTACAGTACACATGGGGAGGTGGATTTTAAACTTTTATAAAAAAAATAATTAAAAATTAGAAGTTATTAAATGACATAACTTCTAATTTTTAATAAATTTTATTATTTTCAACATTTTGTACTTCCTAGGTTCTGTAATTTTTCAAAATCTTCACTGAATCAAATAGAGTATAATAAAGTCGAGTTTCGAGATAATGTTGGAGCGAACCATATTGTTTTGTACAGCGTTTTAGACGTAACTTGTGACGACACACAAAATCCTCATTAAATGTTAGGTCTTTTAATGCGGTCCTTTTAATGTTGCCTGTGACCAAGCCTTGATAACACTGAGTATTGTTACATTTCTTCTGTCCTGGCACTATGGAACAACTTAACTTCTTCATTCCCCCTTTCATGCTCATTTTCTTTTGCACTCACATCAACTTCAGCTTCGTGATGCCATTGCTCACTCCTTCATCATGACCTCTCATCATTTTCAATCATCAATTCCACTTTTAATATTTCTAACACTCACTGTCACACATGTACAAGCACAAGCACAAGCAACAACAGCACCATCACCATCATCTTCAAATATACCATTGGCATCACCATCGCCATTACCATTCAGACGAGGTAGATTATTTTCTATATCATCAGCGGGACTCATGACGAAATTATTAAAAACAGAACCTGATTTTATTCATTCTACATATACAATACAGAGACATATTTCAAATGTAGAACAAGGAATTATGCAATTTTTAATTGAAAACAGATTACCACCTGCTAATCAGTCTTTACATCCTTGTAATTCCGATGGAAAAGGTTATGTCAAATCAATGAAAAGTTTCTTAACGCTACGTTTTTTACCTGAGCCTGATATTTCATGTCGAACTGTTTATGAAGGTGTTCATAATCCATTGCCATCACCAGCAATAAGGCAAACAGGGGAAGGAGAAGGGGAAACAACAACAGTTGAGATGGAATTGAGTGAGGATGATGTATATGAAGCAATTACAACAAGAGCACACTCAATGTATAGAAACAGGCAAAAAATAGCAGATGTAATATTAGGTAATTGGTCGACATCAGATGTAAATATAGATTATTTATATAACACAACGTCTAAACGATGTATTATAAATCATGTAGGTGGAATAAGAGTAAATGGTAAATGGCACATTTTTACAACTATAACAAATGAACCTAGAAGATTCTCAGCACCACTCTGGGAAAGACAATGGCTAAACGAATATATACATGCGATTAACACAACAACCCTATCAGATCCATTAAGATTTGGCATGGCTAAAAGACCTCCAGATAATTTACCACCTGATACACCACATGAAATTATTAATGATACAACAACAGGCTTAGTATCATCACGAGGATTTGGTGGTCCATATGCATTTGTTTCAATGTACCCTGAAGATATACCTGCTCTTGTTTCAGCTATGGATCAATCAGATTTAGGTATACAACAAGGTGATGATGCATTATCACCATCCTCATTAGCTATTCTACTATTACCATTAAGTTTAAATGTTATTCCATTAGCTATCCTGACAAACCCTATGGGTGTTACTTCATTCATTGCATTGCTTTATGCTTTGATGACAGATGTAGTTACTGTTATTCCATTAGGTACTAAAGGCATTGAGTTAATCTCTATCGGCAGAACTAAACATAGGTCAGTGGTTTTAAGAATGACTGCTGCTGTTGATGGATCGTTAAGTGATAGTGCTGCTGTTGAATTATGGGGAGCCCAATGTCGATCACAAGCTAATGTACTACCTACTGGTATCGCTTTCTTATGTTTCGCTATTGCTTTTATGATTATTGGTATTGTTCTAGAATTAGTCACAAGAGGTTGGATGGATCGTAGACGAACGGTTCTCTTGATGGCAAAAGAGCAAAATGAAAGAAGTAATAGTATGCTAATGACAGAGGATCCATTGTTATCTTTTGATAAAGAATTGTTTGAAGAACTAAATGACGAAGGTATGTCGTAGAGGAAGAAGGTGGTGAAGGTGAATTGTGAAGTTGTTGGTAAAAGAATGATGTGGAACTTAATAAAGATGCAGAATTTTTTTTGGATTTAATGTTGGATGGTAACCTTGAAAATGTTGATAATGGTAAGTTCATCTCGGGAAGTAGTGGAGGTTACAGTGAGAAAGATGTTGAAACTACTGAAGATGCAGAGTTCCCTGTGGATTTAATGTTTTATTTTCTCGTCGTTGTTCTGTTTCCAAGCACCAGTTTACCGTTATTATAATTATCCTCTTCGGTATTTTTCGTGGGGTCTGTATTAATCTTGTTTATTCACGTGGTATCTCCCTCCCACCTTCTTTTTTTTTTAATATATTTAGAAAATTTAGCCAAGGGAAATCAATGTCGAATGGCTATGTATGGAAAATAAGTTGTTTTACGAAACTATATTATGCTATATTATTATATATCTTGTAAGATGTGATATATATTTCATACGACAAGTATGACTACGCGTCAAAGTAATCTTCTGGTGCACAAGAAATAAGCGGGCCTTGTTTTTTGGGAACTTTCTATTATCTATTTTAACAAATTTTTAAAAAATATATTTAAAAAATATATATTTAAATGCAACTAGAAACAGAAGACTTCTGTTTCTGGTTGCATGTACAACTGCAACTGCAACTGAAATAATTGATAAAAAAAACAATTTTTTTTTAAAAAAAGACGTACATCACGGAACAAGGGGCCGGCTACACACAAAAAAAACTTTTTTTAAATGACTATTTATTTCTGTTTCCAGTTGCACGTGCAATATAATTGCAAGATCAAAATTTCAAGTGAACAGCAATACAAGCGTAAAAAGAGAAAAAAAAATAAAACATTACTAAAACTAATTCAGTCTTTTTTAGACAAATCACTCAACCAATGAGGCCAACACAAGTGGAACGTTAATTTCCTCCTTTTTTAAATTTTTAGCGCTATACCAATAGTGAAGAGCTAGGTATATATAACCTTGGTACCAGTAATGGTGTAATGCTGTCCCAGAAGAAAACGATAATTAACCATCAAAGATCAAATTATTGTTAGAAGCAATGCCAATTAGATGACGAGGATGATTTGTCTCACACAATCAAAATTTGATTTAATTGGAGGGAAAGGAAAAACGTCAACGTCACCAGTTTTTAATTGTTGCTTTTTACTGAAATTAATGAAGTGGAATCCATTGGTCAAATTAGAGGGAAATGAAAGACGTTGACGTCACAGTTTTTAATTGATACTTTTCACTGACATTAAGTGGGATCCATTGGTCAAACCATTTCTCAATTCAAATTTCTATCTCCCTTACGCTCACCTTTGTTATCCATCTCATCCAGAAACAAGCAATCTATTGAATCGATAATCGATACATCGAGTCCCGATACTAACTAAAAAACAGAGTAATTGATCTTTCACTGAACTTATTTGGTATACTCTACTAGTTTTTATCCCTCTCCATTTCTCCCGCAGTTTACTTCAATTCTCTATTATGTCATATGCAGAGCAAGCCTCCGAAAGTTACCCTGTTGGATTGGCATCATTAGATTGGATGATTGCGGATTATAATCTTCTAGGTGTTCCTGCTTACAAATGTGTAACCAACCATAGCGAAAGTACCAATTGGCAAGTCGGGTACTTCCAAGATATGGTGAAAATGATTATTTATGATTATTTACGATTATTTATTTTATGAAAACACCTTTTTCCATCGAATTTAAGCCCTCTTTACAATACAATGAAAGAAATTAATTCCAGTGAGTATATGTAATGACATTACATATACTCATAACAAGTCATTGTTATGGTCAAAAACGTTTCATTTATTAATACGTGTAACAAAATCTTACTAATTTTAGAAACTCGAAATTCAATTATAGGGGTTCATCAATTGTCTCCGTTTCCGAAATACTTTTCCGTGAAACGTTCATCGTTGGGATAGTATTTGAGGCGATAAACGATATACGCGTCGTTCTTGTGAACTGTTTATTGTTGAATAAGTAATTGTGTTGTCTTCGACATGAAAGCATAGTGACACACAAAGGGTTCGAAATAATATATGTAGGGAAAAGCAAAGTGTGGTATTCAAAGTGGAAGCGTAAGTGGAAGCATAAAAATATCTGAATCTCATGATAACACGTGGACCAATCACATTCGCTCTTTTTCTTTTCTTTCTGTTTTCTTAAAATGCAAAGTATCATTTTTATATACCCACTACTCGATTATGAATTCTAAACGACAGTATATTCACTGATAAATAAATTATTATGCGGAACATCATACGCATGAGAATTGGAGAATTATTGGAAATATCATACTGGTATCTGTCAGTGTGTCCTTGAAGAATCCATCGAGCCTTAAATCGTTTTGTAGAAGTACGCGGATCTTTGATAAATAGCAGAAAGCGATCACCGATTATATTTACATTTGCGGGTAGGTATGCTTTATCAACAACCAGTACCCCTCCTTTTGATACAATTCCGTCATATCATTTCTGTCTACTTTCTTGAAAATGAGGGTCTTTCTCATCGTGAACCATCTCCATTAATTGAACTTCTATATCACTTATATTTTTATCTGTCGGGTTGAGTAGATCTTTTATAGGTATACAAGGACGAGAGTAGGGTTTCAGAATCGTACTATGAAATAGCTGTTCAATTCTTTTTTCATCTAATACCACTGATAGTTTTCCGTCACGATATAAGAAGGTATATGGCCCCTCCCAACCTTTTTTCTCACGATAAACCAACACTTCATCTCCTGGTGTAGCATCATGAATACGTTCGTTTGGTGCAGTAATATGCAGTCCACGTTTTACACGAAATTGAGAAACAATTGCTTAATATTCTCTGTGTACTGTTGTCATTAAATCCATCCTATTAACGGTAGTTTGTAGTTGTTGTTCATAATTACCAATTGGTAACCGGGGTTGTGCACCGAAGGCCAGGATTGCTGGTGTGAACCCATCAGGTCCTTTTGTATGTGACATAGCTAGATTGGTATAATCTATAACAAGATTAAGTGGTGCGGAAGGATGATCAACTAGTAGTTTGTTTACAATTCGTCAGAGAGGATCGTGGCATCTTTCAGAAATTAGAGACCAGTGAGCTTCAACATCAATAGGAACAAGATTAAATCCAAGTGACGTTGACAATGCTCTGAATTGAACTGAAAGGAAGGCTTTAGCTTGGCCCACCCAGAGATTATAAGGATCCCCAAGATTGGGAACAACCCAGATAGCCATGAAGCAGTACCAAAGTGTGTATGAATCTTGCTTAGGCAGTACTGTAGCACGAGAGAAGTGTGTTTGACGGCTCAAAGCATGAAGAATAGGTTGTTGTTTGAAGGACATTACTTCCACTGCAACGTCATAATTAAAGACACATTGATCTGGCAAAGCAGCAGAATAGCGGTTAGGTTGTTTTGTAAAAATTTGACAGCCTTTGAATTGGTTTGTAACTTCCTGTAATTTGTTCAATTCAGACGCACCAGTCTCAATAGGATATGCTCGAAGTAACGCGCTATAAGCGGATCCGGGAGGGGGGTGACCAAGATTTCGGTGAATTTTGGGCCAGATCACCCATTGATAACAAGTTTTCATTGTGTGGAAAGCCAGAGTAATACAAATGGCCAAACTTTTGAGTAAGGTGGAGTGCCACTCCAACAGAATTAAGCGTTGCAGTTGGATTTGTTAGATTTTTTTCTGTAACAGTGTGAAGCTTAATTTGTATTTGTAATCCAATCAGCATAGGAACATCGTTAATTATTATAGTCAAAGAAGCTGTGATTGGGAAAAAGAAATCGTATAATAACCGTTCCTAAGCTTCTCACCTGCACTTTGTTGGTTCCCTTTCCTCCAAACGTGATGGATGTAATCAACGGATGCATTCGAAGCAGTTCTTTTGGTATGTGATAAGAACTAATACACGAAAAAATTGATTCAAACCAGTCACGGATTGTGGTGCACCCCCATCGAGACAAAATCCATGAAATTTGATATTGGCGGTTATATTGAACTTGTTTTGTATTGCAACAATAATATTATTTAAAGAAGGATCGGAGCTAGGGAGTTCGTGAAAGTAGTATTAATGGAGAGGATTCATAGACTCATGCTCCATGTTATATGAAAGTGAAATATATAGAGCTTCAAACTGTGGTGGTTCTTCATCAATTTCTATATTTGAAAGTACGTTATCTTGTGCATAATTTTAATATTCCAAAGTACCGTTTATATTAAACGAATCCTGTAAATCATTATCAATAGGTATTTACGGGGAGTGATCATTATGGTTGGTAAAGGAATTTTGGCGTGATGGACATGCTCGGGCAAGATGGAACCAGGAGTTGCATATATTGCACCGAATTACCTTTACAAATTTTTCTGTAGAATTCTTTGTAGGCATTGAAGCACGATTAAAAGACGATGGTCTGGTATGTTGACAGCCATGAGAGAAACGAGATGGTGTATAACGATTGTAGATATTATTTCTTCTAAAATATGGGCGGTATGGTTGATTATTTCTGTTGTCAGAAGTCGAGAAGGAAGACGAACCTCGAATGATTCTTCTTTTGAAGAATGGAGAAATGGCGTCATTGTAAAATATTTCAAATTCTCTATCATACTCAGTTTCATGCTCATCTGCAAAATAAATTTCTTTCGAATGTGATAAAGTCGTATTTGAAGAAGAAACACGTTGTTGTATACATTGGTGCAGTCTTGCGTGTAGTTGATTGGGATCTTTAGGGAAGTTTCCAGTGATAAGAGGAGTGTAGAACACCTCATAGTTGACAGCGCGTATAGTACAGTCTCGTCAAAGCAATGGTGAATCAGAAGCATCATCCGAAAGACTTTGCAGGTCACGGGCTCGTTGAAATAATAGATCAAGAATTTCTGAGTTCGGCTTTGAATCGTTTTTCGATTTTATTTCTTTAAAGCGAAGAGAATTCCACTCAGTGGTGTAGGATTATTGTGTGCAGCTGTCGTAAAATGTGATTGTAGTCTGTTGAAAGCTTCATCCACGTTTGGGACATTTGGAATGACCTGATCTAGTAAATAACGAAGGGCTTCATCACGAAACATAATGTGTAATGTTGATAATCTTCGTTCATCTGGAAAGTCAAAAGCATACCAGTCTTGTAAAAGGCGACGTTTCACAGAAGAAATTATCGGTCCATCATACGGTCCAGCATATTGGTCTTCTTTAAGACGAGGAAATTTTAAAACATATCGTTTGGAAGAATTAATTTTATTGAACTGAGAATTTGAAGGGACATATAACTTCTCACTTTTAATCTGATTAATTATTGACGAAATTTCCGGATTTGTAAGACCTAACAAGCGATATTGAATACTATCACCCGACCCACAGCCACAGGGAATGCCAGAATTTTCTAAGTGATCCCGTAATTTTCGCCTTACTGCATTAGTTACACCCCTTAAATTATCTGGAGTAATATCCTCTTAGTATTGAACTAATAACTCTCATTTCTCAATTTTTTCATCCGTGTAATCGTTTATAAATGATTCAACTTCTTTGTCATGAAATTATGAGGACTCCATTACTTGTAAAGTAACCGTAAAGCGTCCAAAAGGACAAAAATTAAAATAATCAGATATGTACCGCTTGACTTGTTGTGTATTACGAAACCGATAAAATTTCAAATAATAATTTAAATAAATCAGATATGTACCGCCTGGTGTGTTGTGTATTGCCTAATCCAAAGTATGAAATATTAGAGTTGAAAAGTCAAGATTGAATGTCAATACGACCAAGTACGACGATATATTTACCAACGATAGAACACCCCGTCCAGCAGCGCCTCCACGTTGACTCGCGTTAACAGCACTGGATCTGAAACCTGATTATCTCAAGGCCCGCGTTCAGCAGCATCAGAAGAGAATTTGTTTGACCCAGGTAATCCTAGACAGTCACACAAACGAGTTTTGACTAGTCGCTCCAGCAAGTGACTTTACTGTTTCACCAGTAGTCTAAACCAAAGCCGTTGGTTCAAGTTCCCACTATCCCGTTCTGTGAAGGATTAATAATAAAGTGTACAGTGATGTTGTAGTAAGAATTAGCAAAGATGAAGGAAGGAAAATTTAAATAAAATATACTTTACAAAATGCTATTTGATTAAAGTAAAGTTCCGCGCACGATTTGCTACCTTCAGGCAGCTTTAAAACTCTCGGCGCCTACCAGCAGACAATGATTGTTACGCGTGAGGCCTATTTTCGAATGAGGCAATAAACGATATACGTGTCGTTCTCGTGAACTGTTTATTGTTGAATCTGTAATTGTGTGGTCTTCGACATGAAAGCATAGTGACACACAAAGGGTCCGAAATAATATATGTAGACAAAAGCAAAGTGTGGTATTCAAAGTGGAAGCGTAAGTGGAAGCATAACAATATCTGAATCTCATGATAAGACGTGGACCAATCAAAGTATCTCCTATACACATTCTGAACAAAATACGCCGTCCTGTTTCCATCGTTCTTGGGACCTCTTCAAGAGGAACAATTGGTAACATATATTTCGGATTATATATTGTGTTCGTAGTTTCTGATAAAATGATAAGCTTTTAAAACAGTTAACTCATCATAATATTCAGAAGTTGATAGGTACTTCGCTTTAAATGTACCTATGTCTTCTTTTTCAAGTATAAAGATTTGATACTTTGTTATACAAAATGTTCGAGGGACAGAAAAGATATTACATAGAAACTGCTTCCAATTAAACCAAACATATCATTTGACAAAACACAACTATTAGTACTCGAACTATTATATATAACTGTCATCATATCAGAAGGGCTCAAAACGTTTCTTGTCTTCACATTTCGTTTGACATGGACAAATGCACCATCAAACTGGTTCTATGTGTGCCACGAAATTAAGAACATAAGTGCTATAGTATCTTAGTACCCCATTATTACCCTCCAATATAAATAATATATCGTAAATCGATTCGTGTTTTGCCCCCGCAATTATCTGCAGTTAGATATAGATTCCCACACTTTTTAAATGGAGAAAGAGGCACAAGCTGAATACGTAAACAATGTTGTGACATGGATGCGAATTCATTACATATCCCCACCTGGCCGGTGACCTTCAGACAGTCCGAAAACGTGTGTTTTCTCAGAAATTCTACTGCTAACTCCAAAAACGTTGTACTTAATAATAGTTGAGAAATGGAGCTGAAAATCTTGTCTAAGTAAAGAAAGAAGAAGTATCTTCTCTGAGAAATCAAATATAAGGTGTATATAATTTCCAAGTGGATTTTGCTTGACATTTGATTGTATCTCCCGGGATAATTTAAATTCTGTTGATACTTCTTCTCTTTGATTTTCCCTTGCTTCAAATATTAATTCTTTAGTATTGGAATCTCTGGTACTATTGGCTATATTTTTCGTTTCAGTATAAGTGTCACAGAAATCACTACCGGAGTTAAGTATTATTAATGTCGGCATAAAAGTTTTCCAGACTATAACAATGTATCTTTGTGAAGTCGAAAATCTGGTCTTGATGTATTGGTGCTTCTTTCACTGACAATTTTGAAAATTATATGTTCCCATTCGTTTTTATAATGTTTATAAACCTCTGATTTCGTTGTTCCAGTTTGTAGGAGACTGATAGGTATATCTTTGATTGATTCTCGACCAGTGTGGCAACTCATCAAATTTAATTCTCCATATTTGCCTAAAATCAACAATAACGTCGCAGTTTGGACTGAAATTTTCCCTTTTTTCCCATCTGATATTTTTGTTGCATACAATGCACATTGATTACTACATGAAACTATATCAGAATGAGCTTTAACTGTTCTATCATTCATTTGTACTATTGCACAAAACATTGCTCTACAAATACGCTTACCAAGTAATGCTTGAATATTGGTTGATTGTTCACTGTTTTCAAAAACGGTGCGCTACCTTTCTGTTTTGCGCATGTTGAGGATTCCAACTATTTAACTCATTACATTCTCTTTTTGCTGCAGTCAATGAAAGAATTATTGAAGAAACAATTGAAACTATTTCCATCTCGTTGATCATACCAAATGAACATGCCATTTCTTCAGATCCCTCAAAGACGTATTGAGGAGAGCAGGAACATTTTAACAAATAATGGTTATAGTGAGCTAAAATTGTTTCATTTCGTTCTTCATCTACGTCATCTGATCCTTCACTATCCTCGTCATCATTGAAGTTCATTTGAGGGGATTTATGGCCGATATTCTGCCTCATTGTGACCTTCACCACGATGTAATTGATGATTGTCCGTACCAAGGGGTACCGGTGTTAGTCGATCAAGCGCCTGTTTGCTTTCAAAATTAAATGGTCACCCGGTGTAATCATTCTTTAAAAATGAAAGAGTAGGGTTGAAGGAGGATTTGATGGTGATTGAAAACAACGCTGTCACGAAAAAGTTGTTCTATTAGAAAAAAAATGCAATTATTCGAAAAAAATCAGAATAAAAATAAAAATTTTAATTTTGGAGACTCACAGTCGGTTTGAAAAATACTCCTGTCCACTACATAATGAAATATAAATTAAAATATATCAGAATCACTCCATTAATTGAGCAGCAATTTGCACCAGTGAGAGTACTCGACTGACAATTTACAGCGGTATGTTTTATAAGTTTTTTATGAAATTTGCCAATTGGTACTTTCGCTATGGTTACAAAAATGTGCATATGGTGGGTACAGTTGAAGCTTGTCTATTATCGGCTACTTAACGACACGGCGGGTAATTCGGTTCTGGTTTTAGTTTCCAGTAACCGAAGGGTATCTCTTGTAGGCCGCTGAGTTAGACAAGTTTAAGTTCGAACTCAGAACATGGTATCAGTGTAATAAAGTACTTTTTGAGGGGTGTTTTACAGCTGCTGAGTTCTGGAATGAACTCAGGGCCGTTCTATAAGTTTTTATTTTTCAGTCAGGAGTCAAATCAAATAGTGGCTTTAATAAAGTAGCCAATGAGAGGACGCCAAGTATGAAGCAATAAAAACTTGTTTTGATTGATTTTGATTTCTGATTGCTCAAATCGTATTATTGACTTAAATCAATAATACAATTTCACACAATCAGAAAATTCTGTTGGTGGGTATTGAAAAAGAAAAGTAAGCGAATGTTTTCTTCGCTGGTAATGGGATGTTGTTGGAATTCAACAAGTTCACCACATTGGGTAAGACAGTACTGTCACAGAATCAACTGGTTGCTCTTCGGAAAGAAGAAATCACATTTTCCACTTGCGCGCAACCCGCCATTTGCTCTTCGTAAGGAAGCAATACGAGAAGCACGCAACCAATCGATCGACAAATCAAACATGCAACCATCCACCACTACAGATATGAAACGAATTCACTGAGATGAAGTGGACACTTAATTGAAATTCACCACTTTCACCAATCCACCACCATTTCAGGAAGATGAAGTGGGTATTTTACTTAAGCAGGGTACTGTTAATACCAGCAGTAATGAAGAAATCACGCAGAATATTTCTGGAGATACACAATCTACCGAAAAATTATTGACAGACGAAATGAAGGATTTGTAACACCGTCGTCGCTGAAAGAAGCAATGACATTTGTCGATTTAAATGGCTTAAGTGGTGAAGAAATGAACGGTATAGTTAAAGATTTAAAAGTTCAAAATGAAATAGGACTGAAGAAGGATATGAAAAAAGAAGTAATAGCGACTAGAATCTTTGAACTTAATGTAGCTTTAACTTCTGTGTTCGAGATTATGCTTTATCGAACTGACAGCAATCACAGATTATCCGATATCGGATTGAAGATATATAGATGTTCTCCAATATGGGTCAATGTTAAAAATATAGATGGAAAGGGAAAGAAATTTGGGTGGCGTACTGGAAAACCGTCCAGAAAACGAAGTTCATCGGAATCAAACACATCCACGAAACAAACTATCACTCGAATGTCGAAGTAACCACGACGTGCAGACTTTGAAACGTCAGAATTTGCACGTATTATGCCTGTATTGGCAGATCAACGGATGATTGTAGCAAGATAACCGATATAAATGTGTAGAACAAGGCTCGAACTCGGTGGTGAACCAACGGACCCCTGGGATGACCACAATTATACTCCTTTAAATCATGAAACGTTCAAAATACCAGTTCTTGATCTACTTGATGGTGGTATTACACGTTCCGATATTATTGGCATTGATCCCACAAGACGCGTATGCGAACGTGACTCGTAATTTTTGAAGTCAAAGTTCGTCAAATTGAAATCGTTATACGGGAAGTGTGTTATTAGGTATGAAGAATGCAAGGAGGGTGATACAGACACATTTCAATATTTCGCACAAGACAAGTCGTACATAACATACGCATTGTTTTGTGAAGAAATAGCCAATTATACAGCCTATGACAACATAAGCTGTACCAAGCGATTCGCAGAGGGAGAAAGAAGAGATAAACGTTATGAGTATGAAGATGTAGAAAAACCCAAACGGCGACCCGGTCCGAGAAAAATGTCTGCTAATTCTAGGTTGATTAGAATTTGCTGATCGGAGATTCTGAATATACTAGCACAAAGGTTACAGACGGATAGTACAACAAAACAAACAAAAGATGAAGAATTGAAAAGAGTGAAGGCGGATACTATAGATGTGGAGGGAAGAGAATTGAGGAACACATTATAGTCTATAGAAAAGACAGAACAGATGCGTGATAAATCCAAAACAGAACAGCAGAAATAGCTTTACGAAAGGGTTCTTCAAAGAATCATGGTGAAGTTGAAGGAAACCATCTAAAGGATCTTCTAACGTAACCCCAAATGCTGCATCTTACGTGCAATTCTATCTCTAATTGATGCTTTGTGACGATTTGTTCTGTCACGTGCTATAGTTGTTTCAGTATGTAACAGATTTTGAAAGTGTATTACCAGTTCTCCATTGACCTCGTTATCAGAGTGGTTTGATGGGCATTGTAAAATTTCTTCCGTTCCCCGTTCAGCAATAAAATTATGTAGTTTTTTTTACAATAAACCATTGTGATTTGTGTAGTAGTTTTTACAGAGAAATTTATCGGTGACCATAGAATGCCCCATCTGTTCGACAACAATTAGACCAGAAGAATGGTAGAAATTGAAAGAGTCCTGTTCTTGTGAGACAGTCTCATAGTGTGGAGTCATGTGTGATCAGATATTGATATATGAATCGTCACCCACAACATGAGCCCAAGGTGGAAGAATATATTGGGATAGTATATCCAATAATTTAGTTCTCTTGCCGTAGCCTCATGAGTTCTTCCTGCGTGCTTCGCACCGAAAAATAAGAACTTATAATCTGAACTCACTGCAGCTTGCACAAAAATTTCAAAACATCCCTTCCTACTGTAATACTTCCTCGCGTCTTCTCTATGATCTGAACGTGGTTTCAAAATTCTTACTGCAATTCCTTCCAGTGCTACAACAGTAGAAGAGAATTGGTTTACGGAATGGATAGTCACAATACCCATGAAGATAGTGGTATTCGTATGCGTGCTCTTAGACTAGTTTCTGAATTCATGTCTTCGCCATTGTTAAAGAAACATGCTGTTGTACAGTGCTATGAAGAGAGAGCTATGGAAGTATGAAGCTGGACTTTACTATTTTCTTTTAAGTAGAAAAACGTGAAAGTGAATTAATAATAACATGTAGCCTACTAAGAAAGAGATGGAACCTATTCTTATTGTCCACTTGAAGCATTAAACCGATGCATATGCGTGTTGCCGTGGAGGGTTGCTTATTAACGTTTACTAAAAGGAATGGAGGGTACAAAATGAAACAATTCAGACGTTACAGATGCTAATTCATAGTGATGTGTGCATATCCTATTATGATTGTAATTTTATGATTTATGATTTATAATTTTTTAAAATAATGGAGGAGGTGGAAACCGCCCTTATTGCAAAAACAAATCCGTTTTTTCCATTTTTTATTGATAAAAACCCTACATTCTTATAGAACGTATAATTCCTAAAAATCTATCAACGGTGCTGATGACAGTAAAAAAATCGAAAACTTTTACATTGGCCCTCAGTAGGGAACTCAGCGCGCTGAGTTCGTACCGCTCAAAGAAATTTGAAAATTACTTTGTTGAAAATCCGGACTAATGAAAAAGCCATATCAAAAAGGGGATCTGTACAGAACAATGTAGTTGACGAGAAATGTATATATAGCGGGGAAACAGGTAAACAAAACGTACAGTTGTTCTGTAATGTACTGTACATACGTGAAATGTCATTACATTTGAAATGAATAGTGACCAAAAGCCATGGATTGTGCAGATACGGAATGCTGTGACGGATGGTGCCATTTTTCCCTTCCCGACCGGATTAAACTATTATTGCTCATGTCACATTCTCCTTGAGAAAAACTCGTAAACAATTTGACGCTTGTGAAATATCCGTGGAGGCAAAAGCAACATTTTTGATGGAAACGAAGACAAAAACTTGTCACATATTTCAAGGTGTGTGCCAGGGATGCGCGGAAGAGGCTATGATGATCATAGATTAAGGACTGATAAAGGTACTGAAAATTCCTCGAGCACAATCACAGACGTTCTGATGGTAAAATAAATTACCCATACATTATCTGGACTATCGGCTCATGCACAAATTCATGTTGCAGAGCGAATAAATCGTACCTTGACGGAAATACCGAAAATATATCTCTTTTACATAGGCCTACTGAAGTCGTGGTGGAGATCTGCTGTAAAGTACGCAAAGATCATACGTAACAAATGCACGACTTAACATTTGAGGATATGGAGACAAACTTTGAGCGATTCTTCAATCGCAGTGGGGATATGAGGCTATACAAGCCATTCGGATGTACTTAATTGGTGTACATCACACTACAGAACTGAAATAAGCTTGACGAAATCGAAGAGATGAGGAGTCTAGTTGGAATTGAAGGTACCTTTTGTTACCAGGTGTATTGTCCGGACAAGAATGGAATCATTCTGACACGGGATGTGACCTTCATGGAAGAGCCGTACGATCACTTAATCGTCAATGAAATCAACACGTTTCGTATTTACAGAAACTTAAATTCGAAAAATTCGGATTCGAAGAATGAAATTTGTAGACGTCTGTCACAGTAAGCGACGGACATCTGTGTTTCAGTTCCACTACTTGAAAATTGGACGAAGTCGTATATATCTACTGTATTAATTGTGATTGGATATATCTCTGATGACGTACGTGCAAATGGTCACAGTACATTGATGGATGTATTGCTGTCCTTTGTCCTTTTATTACATCTGAGTCATCCAAATAATCAGAACGGACCTGTCAGGTTTCTACTTACACATTACAT
The DNA here is from genome assembly GCA_032358235.1 of Odonthalia washingtoniensis. Lineage (NCBI taxonomy): Eukaryota > Rhodophyta > Florideophyceae > Ceramiales > Rhodomelaceae > Odonthalia > Odonthalia washingtoniensis. The sequence goes on from JAULBU010099197.1 coordinate 24,446, forward strand.
GTCACAATATTGTGATATGTCTAGATAGGAGATACCGAAACCAGTTATGGTCATGTCTAGCTACTCATATATAAGGGAGACCATCTAGTCGAATAACAAAATAAACAAGCAGCTACCTTTTCATGGATTCTCTTCCTCCTGTTTCAGACCAATCAAGTAACATTTATCATCGGTTATGGGGGACAGATTATCAGGTAGATCTGTCAACGATCTACATTTTATCTACTATCTGTTCATTAACTATCCCTATCATTTTTTCTACAGTACGCTCCGACCGTTTATTGCATATCAGCACGGCAGAAACCGACAAGCTCCGTATCTAGCCGTTGGAAGACAAGGCAGATCACTCTCTCCGCAGGATACTCGTGGAGGCCGCACGTTCTGCCAAAGGACTCTACAAGGCTCTTGTTTCCGATAAAACTCCTAGGGAAGCTACCGATTTGTGTTTGGACGACTTCAAGTCGCACCAGATGCAGGCTAGCAACATCATGGTTTGGGCCCTTTCATGCCACCGTTTGCGTGTCGCTGGAACGGTGATTGGTAAACCGTATCAAATGCTAGTCAAGTTGGACGCTGAATATGGTATTAAGCCTACCACTTCGAAGATTTTGAAGATGTCCGATTTGGTCTCTATGCGCTATATTACCCTCAAGGAGTACATGAGTGAGCACATCGACCCCATGCGAGCTATTATTTAGCAAATAGCCAATATGTGTACTACCATCGAGGGTGCCCCAGCTATTGGAATATTTGTTTTCTCAAATGAGGCCTCTGCACTCAGGCCTGTCATGGCAGCAATCAAGACGCTTTTCGGAAAGGACTGGAGCTGTGAGGGGGTTACCGAACTGTCGATAGAGGAAGTAAAGTAGACTAGGGCTAATTTGGGTGGTGGAAATCGTGCTACAGGATCCACATATGCATGAAAAATGTGTCAGTCTAGGTACAGAATGTTTTGAGAATCCCTGTAACCCGCGAACAAGCTTAAATTACAGAACGACCGTACTTATTGAGACCGTCCCGGATCTTGCAAATTTGACAAAGGTACCATTTAGAAAAATCAAGGTGAAAATTGTACCCAGTACAGATGTGCGAAGAACAAGAGGGACTCTTCGCAACGTACTGTAATGACCCGTCCTGGACAAAATAACAACTACGTACCGGACACGATGCTACTAGAATCAGGAACCACCTAGATTATGACGCCTAAACAAGACCGAGTTGGACAAAACACACCATACAAGATGTCAATTACACTAGGTCACGACTCTACGGTACATGAGTCCTCGAAGGTCGGTAGGAATGTCAAGTGGAAATCCGATGGTGGACAGATAGAAGTGTCTTTGGCCAACAATAGTTTTGCCGAAGATCTTGCCGCGAGTATACTTTCCGTAGCGAATCTCGTCGGCAAGAACATTGCTGTAATATTAGTTCCTGAGAAGGCGTTATTGGTCGACATACAGGACGATTTCCGAACTATTGCGACAGTGCCACAAGCCGATGAAAGACTTTTCTACATTGCCGATACACAAAATACCGTTATGAAGATTCCAGGTAGGGACCGCAACCGGACTATTCGTGCGATGATGGCGATTACTCTCCAGCTAGTTTAGGACAAGAAACTTACTGTACAGATTTGCACCGCAAGCAAGAACACAAGTCGTGCCCGACGCAGGTTCCAATTGATACCGATTCAGAGAAAGACGTACTGTATTCAGAAGAATCTAGCGACTCCAATACCGATTTGGACGGTGTACAATCTATATCGAACAATACTGGATCGGAATGCTTGTCTCCTGTTCCTAGTGGACCAGTAGCGTGATGATATGGTGACCCAGCTACTGTACGGCACAAACCACTCGGGCATGAAGTCTCAATCGCTGAAGTCAAGCATCTAGTGAGATACGCAGAGTTGCCGAAAACAATTTGTTCCATATCAGATTGTACATTGTGCGAAAAAGGTAAATATTGAAAACGGTTTTTTGGAAATCTTTCCAAAGCATTCCGTGTCGGATGTCCCATATGAAAGGGAAAATAAATACTCCGACCATCGACGGAAATAAGTACCTCGTTTCTATCGTCTTCGAAGCATCTAGTTACCCCTTCATCAAGCCTATGAAAAAAATGTGACGCCTCTGATGTAGTCCTCGAATTCGTCAATTAGTTTGAGAGACAGTCAGGCCGTTCGGTATTTGGATTCCAAACCGGTGGTGGTGGAGAATTCAATAAGGCTCTACGAGTACATGGTTCA
>JAULBU010099308.1:0-26690 GCA_032358235.1 Odonthalia washingtoniensis
TGCAGTCTACATAAGAAGAGACAAATTGAAAATAAAATGACAGGAAAAAAAGAAAATAAAAGTTCTAGCTGTCTTTAACGTGATAAACATGATCATGAAAATAATCAATAAAAAGTTAGTGACCAATTGCAATAGGAAATAAAGCGCGAATCTCCAAAGTTTTGTAAGAAGTTGCAGCCGCATCAGTTTCCAACTTTCTGTTTTGAACGATAGCGCAATTTGAATTTCTTGTATTATTCAATCTGTCGTTAGCGAAAGCTTTATCTCCAGGGAGATAATGGAAATAATTAATGTATCTTGTAATTAACCAAAGGTAAGCTAGAATCCATGCCTTCTTTTTCGATCCATCACTCGCTGTGAACTTATGTAAACAATTGGCACCGTATTCCAGGAATTGCGCCTTAGATACAGAAATTAAACCCCCGACATATGTTTTTGTAATTAATTGACTCCCACCGATATTTCCGTAAACCAATTTTACATAGTAATGACCAATGAAAAAACCTTCATAAATTGTCTTTTCTGCGAAAACTTCTAGACCAGCTTCATCATGTTTGATCGTGGATAGTTACAGAGAAAATCCTAGTTCCCCTGATTCCATTGCATGCAACATATTTGTAGGTATTCCATCAAGGGCGCTCGATTCCATGATACTCTCCACTCGTCCCACGGTATGAGAACACCGTTATTTTACAAAGATAGATCCCCAATGGATCGTAAAATGAAGTGACAAACGTGTTTCGAGAATGTCTGAACTGCGGGAAGTCCAGACGGAATATCCCATACATCCCTTCTTTCTTTCACGAAAATGGCTTCCAGCTCTCTCAAATATTACTAGGCAGAAAGCAGGTTTTCTTCAGTGCCCTCAATGTCTGATTAATCATTCAGTAACTGACGGGCGAAAACTTCGACCAGTTGTGTCCAGCAGCATTCCAAACAGCTATCATCCATACCACCACCGACGAATTTCCTATGTTTTTGAAGAAGCATATATGCAATCGCTACAGAAAATGTACCAGCTCATGAACCCTCAACGAACTCTCCAGGATCGGTAAATATGAGGATAATATCCATTATCCACTGTCTTGACTTTTGCTCTGGTCGGAGAAATGTTTTTCGACCGGAACATTTCGTCTGACATGGAAAGAATATCTTTTCGGTGATAGGGACCCTTGGGATGTTATTCATTTCATTATTAATTACATGTTTCGTGATAAACAAAAGTTATCATGGAACCTCAACCAATCCAGTTAATTCTTGAAGTTGACATTCCTGTAGTTGAAGTTTTCTTTGATAGATGAACCACAGAAACTGTCAATAAAGGAGAATAGCAGGAATCGAGTGAATTAGAATCAGGGGCTGAAATTTTCCTCGTAGAGCATATTTCAGTAGAGGTTGAAGATGATATGTTGTATTGTTGCTCAGTTCCGGGTTGGAAAATTGATTTAAAGCTGTTTGGGAATGGGATGAAGAATGTTGAAATTGATTGAAAAATTCGTGTGGCTGATGTTAGTGGAGAAGAATATATGGAGTGTGAAGTTGCTGTTAAAATGATCTAATTTCATGTGTTGCTTTTAATTTGACTTGATTTGTGTAGATGTTTATTCTGATATGATGATTTTGAAGAAAGTGTTGCTGCAAAGGTATGACGACGCTTGTGGGAGGTCCAATTAATCGAGCAGAGGCGCAATCGTCGATTTTGATGGTGGAAGAAAGGAAACGAACGTGAAGAATGTAACGTAACAGTAGTAGTACCGCGATGTTATGTCCGGGAAAGTTTATATAACGTTGCGATCTGGTATATATTGTAGAAAATAAAATATTTAAGTTTCCGCACGTCGTCGGGTTGGCCTTATTTGTACGACTGGAACAGACGAAGAAAAAATGTTAAAATTTTCCCCCATATGGAGGCCGAAAAATTACAGAAAATGAAGTAATTGATTTTTTGTTGTAAAAAATCAATAATTTAATTTCCTACAAATTTTTGGCCACCGTATGGAGGAAACGTTTTTGCAGAAAATTAAATATTTAAATTTTTGGAACAAAAAATCATTTATTTAATATTCTGCAATTTTTCGACCTCCCTATGGAGGAAAAATGTTGGAAAATATTTGCGAGTAATTTTTCGCACCGCAAAAATATGTTGCAATGTACCAGGGGTGAGTGCAACACACCCGTACACGGTACAATTATTGTGTCGTTACAGAAGCACCGTCCGGTTAAGAAATTCATACAATAGATCCGTTTACGATAAGAAGATTTTCGGTTATGATAAGAAAGACAACGAACCGATCATGGAAGTCATAAAACTGAAGCCAAGTCATTGTCAAATCCCAATATATTCTATATATATCGTACAACATTCCGATACCATTTTTCACAACCAGCCGTCATCAACTGAATTTAATATTTCTGAACATTACGATATTCTTCTTCATAAGCAGAAGTCGTCAAATAACTTCAATATCTCTCAACTACAACATAATACGTTTAAAATCAACTATGTCTTCATGTTCTGCATCTGCACAGGCAAAGTGTCTCATGCATCGCTATATCCCGGCAGGAGGTTAAGAACTATTCCAAAAATTATTGTTGCAGAGGAAAGCGGTACCGATACAGCGGCAAGGGGTATAGTTCCAGATGTTTTTGTTGAGCTGTACTGTCTAGATGATGATTCAGTTGAAGTGGTGAAGTAATCCCGAGGTTACCGTGGAATTGATTGTTTAGATATGAGTGCAGTCCTTGTTGGTACAGCGAAAGTGAGGGCTAGAAGTGAAACTAACTCAGGGAGTGTAGCGAAATGGGCAATGGCTGCACCGGATGACATATTGGACAGAGTGGAAATAATCGGCGTCCAAATAAAGACGATGGATAAGGGATGGGAATGTCCGTATTATTAAAACAATTGAAGTGGTACCAATCCAACGATCCTCCGTGATTTGGAATGAGAAGATTGTGTTCATTTCTGAAATTATCCAGCGATGGAGATTATCGTAATTCAACGGGCAAACAGGGATGGGAATGAGGAGACCGAAAGCAGGAGGTCTGTTACTCTTACAGATCACCTTCGTCAGTGACATACTTAGCAGTCTCTTCTTTTATCTTATATCACATCCTCTTTTTATCTTCCCTTCTGTCGTCATCTTTTATCGTCAATGCACCTTCTCTTGTTGTCGTCAGATGATCTAATGTACTGTTCCTGGTAATTACGAGATTAGATCTCAGCCATGGTTTGATGTAGGTCGATATAAAGATCTTTCGGCAGCGAGGAAGTCGCAATACGACAGTCTCGCCTTCAATGGATATGAATTTATGGGGTCCTTGCCATTGCTTTGGTTTGGATCTATATAGTAAGACAGGCACACCGGCTGGCAGCTCTATTAACGTTTGTGATATCTCCATTGCTTTTGTCCCCTGGGTGTCGTAGTACTAATGAGATACGTCGTTTAGATTGTTCCATCATCACTTTCTGCTTTGGTTCCTCTATTGCACGTTGGCGTTCCAAATGGTTTGGAGGTGGGGTATTTTTTGCTGGTTGTGGTAGCGCACCAAAAAATGGGAGCATTGGAAAGAGCCGTTCTGGTTCCAGTGTCGCGTTTGTCGAATACACGTCCATCTGAAGGCATTCGTTATCTGTGAACTCTCCCTTATCCAGAGTCTATATAAGCTTCTTATACGCACTGCGTAATGGCGCATGGAATCGTTCAGCGATACGAATTGTTCCTGGATTTTCGATCGGCGTTCTCAAGAATCACTCCAGCTTCTTCAAGGTTGACCTTGTTTTCTTTTGATACGTATGCAGAGCCCTGGTCTTCTGAGAGGTAGTATGGTGGTCCCATATATGTGGGAATACAGAGCTTTGTAGTCTACTTCCATACTTCTCTAGCAGATTGATCCTTCAGGAATGCTACCGCCGTGAAGTGCGTGTATTCGTCGACGAGGTGGATGATTGGATCGAGTTGATGAACATCGTGTCTGATATGACCCGATGGTTGAACATTAGTTCGTTTGTTCCGACCGTCAGTTTAAATCTGCGGTCTTTTGGGTCCTTTTTCTTGCAGGATGTGCAATACTGTGATATCTTCTCTAGTTCCGACATTATACCTTCGCGTAGGTTCCCCGGGTTCGTTCTCCTCAGAAGTTGATGGGTCGATCTCACAGATGGATGACCGAAGTGCCCATGGATCCTCATCAATTCCTGCTCGATGTATATGGCGTATGGCGTGTCTCCTGCCATCCATCTGTATATGAAAAAGTAATTATCCAGGAGAGTGGTTGCCGGTGGGGTCCGAGGTGATGATATCTTCCTGGCAGGCTGATGTCATGGCTGTTTTATATCATGTCTTTATTGGAAAGGCGGGCGGGTAATTCGTTCATCATTATGGCGAACGTGACGTCAATTATTATACCCATGTCGGGGAATGGTATCTGTATAACCGCCTCATCTTTGAACTTACAAAATCCCCCGATGCCTTTCAGTCCCTTTTTATGTGTTGTTTGGATCTGGATCCTTCTTACGAACTCCCTTTCATAAGCCCTGTACTGATGTTGGCGCATGACAGACTTTCTGCTCGCGTCAGTGTCTATGGTGATTCCAGTGAAGCTGATCCTTCGCTCCTATCTCAGGTGTTTGTTCATCGTTGCCATAACTGATGCGAGTTACTTATCGTGGTTCATGCCATGTTCATAGGCTACATCTATAGTGTTCTGGATGATTCGCTCATCATATAAGCTATGACCTCTCCTTCATCTTCGTCATGTTCCACTAACCACTTGGTGTCATCGGGTTTGTCGTCCTTCTCCTCCTTAATGGTAATGTTGACGACAGAGGAGAGGGTCTCAACGGTTAGGAGTGTCTGAGGCTGCTTATCTTTAAGCTTGTTAATGACCATACTTAATTCTTCTCGGCTGTGTATAGTATTGGCTCAGTGATCCTCGTCGCAGACAAAACAGCCATTAACTCCTCTCATCCAATCAGGGCAGGGCCTCTTCCTGAATGGTGGCTTTCCATTTCTTCTCCCGCTATTATTCCATGGCTTTCTAGTTGCTCTTCTGGAGTCCCCGCCATATGACTTGTAGAGCGAATAGTTCGCGGTCTCCTCATCCTCCTATATCATTCAAGATGAGTCCAAACTGGTCGACCTCGGCTTGTCAAATAATTGATTCGCCACGCTATTGACAGCCTGTGTGCTAGTCCTGGGTATCCTGTATCTCAAGGTCGTTTGGATTGCTGGAATGTCAACCGCCGTGAGCATCCCGAAGGAAGTTATCCATGCGGTGAGTCGGGTAGAGCTGATTATGCCAAGAAATGATAGTTTCCACAAAGTTTCTAAATACCGTCACCTTAGATTGTGACGGTTCTTCTGACATCGCCTGAGTCAAAGTTATCGTCTACCATATTCTTAGAATCCTGGTTCATTTATCGTCGCTGTTATACCAGATTCATAACATCGTAATTTCGCCGCCATAGTACCTGCTATCCTTAATGCTATTCGCATAATACTTTAATGCGTCCCTAGTCAGCATCACTGGTACCGCCTTCAACTTCTTTTCATCCGTTACCTCGCACATGGACTACGATGTGTCAAAGATATTGATGCAATTACCGAAGTCCTCATCCCAACTGCCGGAGAATGTCGGCGTCCCTATGAAAACCCGCATGAGTCCGTTTATCCCCAGAATTTTGCTATTTTCATATGCATCGTTCTGGTCGCTCTCCAGCATGTGGATTGGCACGTCTTCTTTAATTCCGCTTGGGCGTTCGGGAGGTTTCTTTGGTTGACGGTTTTCGTCTTCCTTGTCTCTAGAGCCGTCGTCACCATGACCATCTGGTGGATCGCCGTCCGGTGTCTTCATTTATAGTTGAGGTTCTTGGAACTATGTATTCGTTCCATATCTACTCAATAATACGCCTGGTCTCCGTGGAATTTGGTCACATCGGGGTATTAAGTTTACTTATTTCTGTTCTTTATCTGCAATCTTGCCGAAGAGATGTATTCTTTCTGGATGTATTTTATTATCGACTTTAAACTATAGGCGGCGATTGTCGGGTACTTTTAATTCTATGGAGTCCCTTTTGTCTGGCGATGTAGAGGGTATGTGATGGTCGTGGTATAAAAAGTCAATAACGGCTTGTGTTTAGGTATCCGGCATTCCTTTTCCACGAATACTCCTCGGCTCAATAGTAATTCTACCCACTTTATTAGAGTATTCCTGACCCAAGTCTTGATGGTCTGCGGCCCGAAGGAGGTAATGAAGTCTGACCATAGTGACTCCTCCTCTGTACCTGTCTCTACGTATACCTTGAACAACCCTTCGCAATATGCTTTTAAGTTGTATTCGTACTCTTCTCCTCTGTGGTCGTCACATTTTCTTTCACCGGGTCGGGGTCGTCTGCTGAGTTTGCGTATGGCGTTTCGCCCTCCCGTTGCACAATAATGGGGGATGGCCAGGATGGGACCGTGCTCCTAGCGGTTACCGTCGTCTCCTTGTTATAAATTATCTGTACTGGGTCTGGTGGCTCTTCTAGAGGTTGATTGTCCCTAGTTTTCGTTGGAGCATGATGAGTGCCTGCGTTTGAAGGTCCCACCTTTGCGGTCCGGTCCATTACCGGTATACATTGTTGTCTTGTGAATACTTTTGTTGGTCCCACGTTCTGGGGTCTCGTTTTGTTCTTAATGGAGATGAGTTTCGGTGGTTATTGAGTCATTCTTCTTTGTCGATAATAGAAGTTTAAACTGTCAAATGAAACCGGTCACCGCCGAGGCTACTAAACAATTAAAAGAGAATCTGGTTAGAAATTAGTACCGGCAGACTGACACGTGTATCGTTTCCAGAGGTCTGCATTTCTTTATTAATTTCAGTGTTGTAGGATTTTCTTCGCATTCGCTTCGAATGCAGTAGGTGATGCAGTACAATCTAACGATTAAATTACTTCGCAGGTCTGTATTGAAGGCACGCGGGGTGTATTCACCGGTTCTGGTTTCGCAACCGATAGGAATCAGGCACGCGTGTGAGGAATTGAATCTCCTTGTACTCCGAGCACCGGTGGTTAGTCGGCCCCGGTGTCTTTAGTTCGTATCTCTCCTTTCTGGTCCTAGCTTGTCTTTCGAAGATGTCGTCGTGCTGATTTTTGATGATCTGATGTCTGGTTTATGAAATATCTAATTCCTTCTGGTTTCCTTTCACATATCGTCCAAGTACGTCGTTATGTACTGGAGTCATGACTTGAGAACACGTGTAATAGAATATTACTGTAGGCCGGGGAGAACAGTGGGAGTTCTAATTCTCTAATTCAGAGGCGAGGGCGCACGTCTTCGTCATACGTGGCGAGGTGGCAGTGTGTCGCAGTCGTGCTGTCAGTTACTGTAGGGTGTTCAAAATTACTGTAGTGTTCCCTTTTGCGTGTGTCCCAGCACGTCTTGGGTCCCCCTTCTCGCTTCATGTAGCCCAGCATTAATTGGGCCATTTGTTTTTACGCTATTATTACAAAAACGTGTACCTACAGTGTTGTTGTAATTTCTTGTATATGTTTTGGCACTTTTCTTGGCTTCCTGTACGACTATTTCACTCTAGTGTCTTTGCCACATCTTGCCCTTCGTCCTGTTTTTTGCACATCGTTCTTCGTCGCCTTCTTCCTTCGCGTCGTTCCATTTCTTCTACCTTTCTCCATTATAATCGTGGACTATATTAACCATGCCTCGTACCACTAACCCATCGTCGCGTAAACATCATAACTATGATCGCATAACTGTTCATCATTATTGTATCATGATGTTCATCGTCGTCATGATCTTACCGCCATCGTCTGTATCCTGATAAGCATCATACTTATAATTTATTACCTACAGTCGTCATCATCTTTATTCATCTACCATCATCCTTGTTATCCTGATCGTCATCGTCATCATTTCTTACCTACCGTCATCAAGGTTTTTTATCACCTACAGTCATCGTTTTTATTCCTTAATCTTCTTTCATCATGCTTATCTTCTAATTTACTTTTATCGTCCTCCTCTTCTTACCCACTGTCATCCTACCATTCCTCTTCATCTCTCAGCGTATATCGCACGAATTCGCTTCAGCTGATGGTTACATCCAAAATTGTTCGACACAGCGCATGCATAATTTCCGATACTAGGTTATGAATCTTATATGTGACACCTATTCACTGTAATTTTCTCATATTTCTGTGAAATACGAGAAAAAACGATGTGTCTGGCGTTTGACATAATATTAATCCTAAAGGGCCATGTGTTCCTTGCATGGTTGCATGAACAGAAATAAAAATATCACTGGTACGTGCTCCTAGAACAAAATATTTAATCCTAGAAGAAAGATGAAAGTATGCTTCTCTCCTCAATATTCCAATTGAATTGGAGACTACTAGATTTGAACGAAAACATCTGTTGGCACAGGATAGAGAATGACTTGATTAAGCGTCAATGGCGTCATGGAATACATTGTGCGATCAGGTTGCAATACTATACTCACAACTATTTCGTCCAGGTTTCTTTAGCTCATCAAAATTTGATATGGCTCGTAATGAGCTGCCAAAACGGCCGGTCACAAAGAAAATCCGTCGGGCGAGGTGTTAATGAATGAGGTAAGTGGACATGGTTTCAGGGTTAGAATATTATTACGTCTACCGATGCTTGGTTGTGCTGGCGGTCTGATCCTACTATCCTGTCACGGTTAAAAGGATTTTGCGGGTTAGGTAGGGTCAAAGGATTCACGCTGATGTATGCCTGGGGTCTAGTCTCCCGTCACCGTTGTATTCCCTTTTCAGAGTTCAAATGGGATTCGAATAATGTCTGTTTTCTTCGCTAATTTCTGTCTATTTCATTTGATATCTATTCTCTCTCAAGAATAGGTTTAAATAATGAAGTTGTTTCGTGTATCTGATGGATACTGAAATATGTAATCTAAATTCCGACAATTGTCTAGTTTCTAATTAGATGAGATGAGGTCATTCAAACTTGTCTCATTAATTTACCCATAGTGCGGGTCATCATTGGTGTAGAGGAAAAGCCATAACTGTAGTTGGGTATAGCGCCACCGTGTGCGGGGCACAAAATAATATGAGATAATTGCATATTTTATCACTGTAGTGATTTTGGTGTAGCATCCCATACAGTACCTTTTTGGTTGCGTTGGTGTGGGTTTCCCCTTGTATGTGATTGTGAACACGTGGCACCTTCTGTAGAAAACAGTTTTCCTACAGTTTAACGCTTATACGCAGATCCCCATTTGTCTCCAATGGGTCGCCTACTTTGTGTTTCCAAGTTATCGTTGTCTGCGTTTTACTTCTTGCATTTGCTATCCGACGTTTCGTCGTTTATGATAGCAGCATTTTTCTTATTCAATCATCAATATCACTTACCATCACCGTCACTTTATCTTCACTTCGTCATCCATCATCATCGTCATTTATCGTCTCTTCGTCATCTATTATCATCGTCATTTCTCATTTCTCATACATCATCATCATCGTCATTTTATCATTTCTTCATCGCCGTCATCGTCATCTTCGTCATTTATCATCCCTTCCTCATCATCCAACCTCATAGTCCATCATCATCGTCATTATTCATTTCAATCCCATTGCCCATCATCACCGTCATTTGTCATTTCAATCTCATCGTCCATCATCATCGTAGATTATCATCCAAACCTCGTCGTCCATCATCAAAGTCATTTACCATTTCAACCTCATCGTATATCAGAATCGTCGATTATCATCTCAACCTCAACGTTCATTATCATTCAACCTCATCATCCATCATCATCGTCACTTTCACCAATCCGTCTTTTACATAGGCTCCTTTCTCCTTTTGTGGCTGTATCACATCGAACCGTCAACCGTCTCGAATCGCATGACGGTTCGACACTCCAGATACTTACATTCGTTTGATACGGCCCATCCTTGGGGTTGGATGATAAACTAGTTGGTGGACATAATAGCGAAGAGTGGGGATGTAGTCTTCAAGACGCGTTTGGTTAAAGAGTCGGATGGGTTGGTGTCCCCAGGAATCCAAGCTATACCATCCAATTCGCCTAAGTCGTAGATTTTTCTGAGGGCCAGTACGTCGATTTGGAGGCGGAGTTACACTGTCCGGCCGTCTGTTCCGACGACATCGAACACCTTTGTGCTGTCCATCATGGCTTCCAACCTCATCTTACGGCCAATAACTTCTTCAACTAAGTATTTCAAGATGGACTAATAATCGAAACCGAGAACGAGGGCTGGATTTCTGCGGCCATCACGGATCGTGCGATACTTTCACACTTATTACTTCCATAATGGATGATGTGACAATTATGGTTGTTATCGAAGATCATTATGGCCTGTCCCAGCTGACTTTTCATTCCTCCCGCGTTAGAAAAAGAAGCAACTGTCAGCAGGATGCTCCATGCTGTGGTTAGGCCCAGGGGTACTAAATATAGGCCTTGGTGCTTCGTGTGCCACAAAAACTTGGTAGCTCTTACTAATGCCTTGAATTACTCATTGGCTGTTGGTCGGTTCCCGGGAGCGATCAGTTGGACGGGCGCGCATATGTCTGAGTGGATGTTAACAACCACATATTGCGAGAGAGCCCTTTGGCTGGTAAATTGCTTCTGGGTGGTTTCTATTCCAATTTCTCTATTTTGTCGGCGTGGGAGATCGAGAAGTTTTTGTTTTGTAGTATTAGGAAGGGTGGTGGAGCTTATTCGGACACAGCTGAAGGAGGTAATCTTTGATGATTGAGGGGTACGGGGTTTGCATCTAAACGCACGAGATGCTCGTTATTCTTCTTCCAAAAACGCATGTGTACCGAAGCCCAGGGAGGCATCAATCTGTAGAAGGATTATACCATCTGGGGAGCCCGTTTCAACATCCTTCTGGTTAAAAATTAATAAGCAACGTTCAGTTCGTCCTCGTGCCATCTTCAAGGTATCGAGGTGATGTTCTAGGTAGGTCAAGTACTAATGTAATATAGATTCCGATATTCCGTACAATGGTTCGAAGACCTTCAGCATATAACCTGGCGGCAGGCCCAAATACGGCTATGCTCGAATATAAACATCGCGCTCTAACTCTGAATGCGATTTAATATACACCTGAGTTATATCCCTGGTATATGATACCATGTTAGTCATGGACGCAGCAAGTGAGAGTGCCATACGTTGGGAATAGCTTTGTATCGTCGGGGCTCTGGCGGTGATTGAGGTTGCATCATCATCCGCATAGTTGTGCCCCACCAATCGGCTCTTCTCCTTCAACCGATCTCCAACTTTCTTCAGCTCATCTACAAAACGGGATCCAAATATCCTTACGTTCTTACCGATTATTGACTCGTTGATTGGTTTGAAAGTTCCATCTTTCATCAAACCTTCCGCTAAAGGCTTCTCGACTTTGAAAAGGATCGCTATTCTGCCGAGCCCTTTTTCGCAGGGATATTTCTTTCTTTGTCGCCAAGAAGGGCGATCTCGTTTAGTTGCTGTAATTATTCCGATGCCATCGGCTCCTGGGTCTGTTCTGGTGGGTGTGGTAGGTCTAGTTCGTAACATGGGCTTCTGCGTCACATTTAGACGTGTTGACGGAATGTGTGGGGTTTATTTGACACACCGCTTAACACAAGTAGATCGAAATATGCGTCTACCAGGATCCAGCTGTACTTCCGCTGTCTCATCGCCAATAATAATGTAGCGAAAGGGGCCTTCCAAATTTTTAGAGGTTGTCCGATAGACGAAGAATGGAGGTCCAGAATGGAGGTCCCGCAGATTCTGGGATATATAAAACCCTTTTAGACCGGACTGGTGTTTAAAAGCAAACGAGATGCGGCCCTTGGCTTGCTCTGTTCCGATGACCAACTTGCCTGATTCGATCGCTTGTTGTCTCTGAAGTAGGTTGGAGAATGGGGAAGTACGTGCAGGGCGGGGCAAAGCTCCGAAGACGACAATCATGGGACACAGACCTTTTGGCCTCATGGTAACGTTGCTTGCATACAATTCCATTTACAGGCATTCTTGGTCGGTGTAGCTGTCTAGTTCGGGCGATTGTCGTAGTATTACGTACGAGCTGTGTACTGGTGCATGGTACTGCTCGACTATTCTAATGGAGCCTGGGGTTTCGATAGGCGCTTTATCCAGCACTATTCCTGCTGTGACGGCTCTTGTTGAATCTAGATTATAGATTCGATTACGAAAGTTTGAACGACATGATGATGGTGCCATTGACGATACCTTATGTTGCTGATGATGATGTTGTTGATTATGATACTGATGATGATGTTGATTATGTTTCTGATGATGATGATGTGATATTTTGCTATTGATTTTGACGCAAGAAGATGATGCCGCTGAGATGATGCTTGTGTTGATAATGATGAGAAGATGAAGTTGCTGAGGACGGTAACTACATGATAAGGGAATGTAGGTAAGGACCAAATAAAATTTCTACGAAGAGGAGAGTAGTACGGAGACGCGTGCGCGGACGAAGAATGATTGTTGACGACAGTGACATGGGAAATGAAAAAACGAATTGCGCACTAAAGCGTTTGAACCATATGGTGATTGACAGTCAAAATTGTACAACCCAGAAAAGGCGGGAGGTCATCCAAAAATGTTGCAAATTGCCATACCTGTATCTGTTCAAGATAGTAGAGCATGGATATACGACAGAATTACATGCAAGAGGATGATGTTCACCGACCACAGTACGCAAATGCACTTAGCGAATGGAAAGAAGGACAAATGGGATGTACTGTACTGACACGTTGGAAACGACACGTACTAGATATGGAGAGATACCCTCACAGTGGTAGGGAGACAGACGGTCACACCATGCCAGACTGGTAGACACAGGATTTACGCGTACTAAATTGCGAAGCAACACGTGGGGACCTAACAAGAAATATTATTGCAATATCTAATTGAACAATTACTATCGAATCCTCGACTATAGGCGAACACATTACCTTGTTATTATCATTCATTTTGGCTGAAAAGTAGTGTACATACCGTCATGTGAACCAGGGCGATGAACTTAATAAAACCGGTAGACAGCTTACGACAAACCCCAGAACCCCATCTTTCTCAATTTAATGTAACAATCTAGCCAAGAAGTATCCCCGGAGTAAGAGATATATTAACCGAACAGGCCCAAGGACTGGCTGACTCCAGTCCCAAGGAGCAAGAGCAGTCCCGCACAGAAACGAGTTCCTGATTGCTGCCGATCCCATTCTAATCGACGGAGCATTGGCGTGTCTCCAAAACCAGACGGCCTGCAAAATCACTTGATTGTGGTAGGAATACTGGTTTTACCCGCTCGCTCAAGGCCGGTGTTATTATATATATTTCCCACTCACTCTCGTTTTTACCATTCCAATCATCGAAAAACCCCATATTCACTAATAGAGTCCTCCCCAATAAATCTGCGTCCTTTCTCGTTTCTAACCACTTAGCCTCGGTCACACCATTGCATTTCGACCGTTTACAATTTAGTAGACTTAAGGATGATTCCGCAACAACTGAAGCTGAAGACCAAGAAGCCAAGAAGGCAAGCGACGAGCCGGGGAACTGGTCAAGGTGGACCTGCTCCAAGGACCTCGGAGCGTCTGCAAGTGTTTTACCAATCTCTAGCACCACCAAAAAGGGTGGAGCTTCGAGAAGTGGAGCTCATCAGCGAACGATCATATCTGAAAAAGAACCTGCAAAGGAGTTAAGGCTGAGATCGAACTATCCCACTCGGTGGCGAGCCAGAATCGCCCCGATTGGCGACGCCCAGTACGGATGCTGAATCTCCTTTCGTGACGATGAAACAAGTTGAACGACAGGAAATTTACCTGAACTTGGTGGATGACCCCGACCCTGTCTCTCCGGAAGCGACACCGTCCAAAAAGATAGAGCACACGATTAAGTTGACGGAGTACTTCAACAAACTCCTGGAGGTATTTGACGAAACGGGTCTAGAAGTTAAATCGCTATGGTTGGAATTTTTTACGTCCTTCCGGCTTCGCAAAATTAGAACGTGGGGAAGATCTACCTTGGTTAAATGAGCCGAATTTCTCACCAAGAGAGGGGTCCATGTGAAAAAGGGAGGCATGTGTCCAATGACGAAGCCTTGATAGATTTACTCTGTAGAGACCAGGAGCTGAGCTCCGAAAAGGGACGAGAGGTGGAACAAAATGATAAGAACGACCAGGAACCAAAGGGAGTAGAGCGGAAACCCACGAGTCAATTTAACCATCCGGACAGGGGCCATAACCTCGATCAGGATGTAAATATAGGGGAGAAACAGACGAAGAATCTTGAACAAGATATCGGTTATGCACTAGGAATACCAACCTGGTGCCTCCGGGATCCACGACATGAAGTGAAAGACGAACCCCGCCCAATGAAACTAACCCCGAAGGGCAGCACCCGCTTACAAACACCAGCAGGACCTGGCCCGCCGGGTGGCTACAATGACCAAGAAGACTCATCGAGGGAAGAATCAGGTGAGGACTGAGGAGGACATCCACCATGCAAGCCGCCAAAAGTAAAAAGAAGGACAACAAATCCAGAGCCATATGAAAGAGGAAAGGAAACTAACTTACGAGAGAGGAACCAAAGCCCACCGGCGTCATACCACTTGGCATGAGTGGTTTAATGAGCTCATTTGGTGCGAAACCGACTTTCTCGGGAAACTGGGACGAGTACTTGGACAATTGCATCAACATATTCAACACGCTGGTCACCATGTGTACGGTTGATGATGTCCAAAAGCTGAAATCAGTCCCCGTCATGCTCTGCAGCGATGCGTTGAATTACTACGCCAATAACGCGAAAGGCTGCGAGGAATTTGATGGAGCGATAAAGGTCCTGCGCGATTGGTACAACTCCGATATATAAGAAGGCCAGGATACTGACGAAGTGGAAGAAAATGACATTAAGTCAAGTCATGTACAACGATCCCAACGAGTCAGAAGTGACGGTATTCCCCAAGTTTGTGGCACAAATGATCACCTTGCAGCACCAGCTCGACACTACCTACTGATGATGTTGACAACATCGAGACCGACGATTCGTGCGAAAGAAAGGATGGTAAGACTGTAATAAAAGAAGGGATGAGATGAAGAGGATGAGATGACGTTAACCGTTAATAACGCAATGAACGCATGAAGATGATGGTAAAATGATCGAAGAGATGAGAAAAGATTTAAAGGAAGACACACATGTTTCAAAGAAAACCGGTTGGGATGAGTAAGGTCGAGCTAAAAAACTCGACATAGGGATAAGTAGGAAGATGAACGAAGTATGTCGATTTTATCCACTTGGTCGATGATGATGCTCGAGTTGGCCGACCAAATATTGATCCCGTTGAAAGTAGTGGGCTCCCTGTGGATGGGTGTCAATTCTTTGCTCCAGAATAATTTGGAAGCAATCTCTACCTCCTTGAATAACAAGCTGGTGCCGAATCCCAGGGAATAGGCAACCTGGAGGAGAATTAGTCCTTCAAACTTTCCGCTGTTTCTCTTGATGAGTACGCAAGGATCAGCCCTCGATCTCTTCATTCGCAGGGATTCCAAATGGTGCGTAAGGTTGGTAAGGTACCATTGAAGCCCGGAATAGGGGATTCCGTACAGGGGCTTCACGACTTTTAGTATGTAACCAATGGGCAAGTTCTGCTGGCGCGCGTATGTATACGTCTCGTTGCAGGTGGTAGTGGGACTGCCCATATGCTTGCGTGATGTCTCTTGTGTAGGTGTCGAGTGAAGGTGTTGATGCGCCGATAGTGAGTTCAACGCGCTGTGAGAATATCTGGGCAGTCGGCGCCTTCGTTGCGACATATGATGCCTGTTCATCATCGTAATTCTGTGCTATAAAACTGCTCTTTTTCCTTAGAGCGGTACAAACCTTCTTAAATTGATAGACTAATTTCGACCCAAGGATTCTTGTACCGTATTTGATATCATCTTTGTGTATCTGCAGGAAAGTTCCATTCTGGATTAGTCCCTCTATTCCAGCCTTGCTTAATATGGCGAACGCTCTTTCTTCTGCAGGGCCCTTCTTAACCTTCACCTTTCTTGGTGTGTCACCAAGATCAACCTCGTCCTCTCTCTTTTCTTTTCTGCTATTTCTGTAGATCATACCGATTACTTCCTGATGTTCATAATCATCATCCACTGTCCTGCAGAATTCCTTCATCACCCCAACGATGACCAGGACTAAGGTTTGATGCAGGTGCTCCTGACGATCTTCCGACCTCGTGGAAGCTGTATGGTGGCTGTCTCTCCGTTGATGGCCATGAACTTGAACCAGCTTCCCAATTTTTTCTATACGGTTCGATAGACAAAGATAGGGGCACCGTGGGAAGGTCACGTAGCTTCTGCGATATTTCCATCGCCTTCGGGTCTCCGGAATGACGGAGGGCAAGAAAAACTTGCCGCCTTTCTTTTTCTTCTGCAACTACCAGTTTCTCTTCCTAGATGGCGTGTTGGCGCTGAAGCTTGGTGGGGGATAGTTTCGTTCTGGCGGGGCTGGGTAGAGCGCCGAAGACGTGTAACATGGGAAAAAGGCCTTAGGGTCCCATGGTGGCGTTGTTTGCATAGACTGCCATATGAAGGCATTCATGGTTTGATACTTCACCTTCGTTAATCGAAAGGCGCAGCTTGGAGTACGCGGATCTAAGGGGTGCATAGTATCTCTCCACCACTCCGATTGCGCCCGGTGACTCAATCGGGGCTTTTTCCGAGATGATTCCGGAGGCCTCTGCGTTTTCCTTCATTTCCTTCGTTACGTACGCCGAGTCCTGGTATATCCCGAAGAATTCGGGTGGGTACATGTATGACAGAACCAAAAGCTTTGTGATCGCTTTCCATATGTCGTTGGATGTTTGGTTTTTCAGGAATGATGCGGCGGTGAAATGCGTCGATTCATCAACCATGTGAATGACCGTCCTGTTATCGATGAACATAGTGACAACGATCACCGTGTGGTTGAATTGAGTCTCCTCCGTGCCCACCATCAATTCGAATCTTCGTGGGGGCCTGCCATTTTTCTTGCACGCTTCACAATCCTCTGCAAGCTCCTCGACACAGATGCAGACTTCTGGGCTTATTCTGCCCTTGTTGGCTTTCTGGAGGAGACGCTGAGTCGCTGTGATCTAAGGGTGGCCTAAGTTCTTATAGATTTTTCTCAGCTCTTCCTCTCTTTACAAGACGTAGGGGTTGTGTCTGCTGACCATCAGTGGACGAAAAGGTAATTATTAAGCGTCAACGGCTGACGGAGTGGGCCGATGTGCAGGTACCCTCCCTGCAGGCTCAGATCTAGCCCGTTCTTAATCATATCGCGATTTGACAACAACTTTGGAACTTCTTCTTCAACGATGGAGAAATCAACGTCTATGATCAATCCAAGCTTCGGGAAGGGTATCTGTATGTTGCCTTGTACCCGTACTTTACCTAGTCCTCCGAGGCCTCTCAAGGTTTTCCAGCAGGGGGAGTCATCTAAACCTTTCGTCATAATTCGTTCTAGTATGCAATCCATTGCGCCTTACAGATAACCAACCTCCTGTTGCAACCAGTAGCCAGTTTGACTCCGCTGAACATGGCGTCTTCCTTCCGGAGCTGGTCCTTCATGCATCTCAAGGCTTCTTTCATATCGTTGGCGTAGGGTTTACCGTGGATGTATGTGCAGTTTGCCAGTTTATTTTCGAATTTTGACGCCTGGCTAACATTCATGGTCCGTACTTCGGTGTCATTCCCCTTGATCATCTTCGGCCATCCATTCAACCATGTCACCATCATCATCATCTTCTTCCTTCTCGGAATCGGCTGAAAGCATAAGGACAACTACAGAGAGGTCTTCTACCGATAGAAGGGCTTGCGGGTGTTTTGATTTAAATTTCTCAATGGCGGTGGTGAATTCTTTGCGGCTGTAGCTGGTGTTAGCTCAGTGGTTCTTGCCGCATACAAAACACCCTTTTACCCCTCTCATTAATTCCGGGCTGAGTCGCCTCGGTCTTCCTCCGGTCGTGTTGGAGTAGTGGTTTAGATTCCATGACTTGGACGTCCATGGTGTCTTAGTCCTTCTCTTCGCATCTCCTTTGAATGTTTTCCCAGAGATAGTAATACGTTCCGACGTCTTCTAAGATGCAGGCTGTACTGCTCCCGTGGATTGTGGATTTTCAGAGAGTTGGTTAGCAATCCGATTGACAGCCTGCTGTGATGTTCTTGGAAGGAGGTCGCGAATAGCTGACTGGATGGAGGGTATGATTACCGAATTAATCAATCTGTCTCGAAGTATTTGGTCGTTGTGGTACGTTTCGTCGAGCTGGTTTTGTAGGGAGATCAGCGTGGCGACGAAATTATGGAAGATGGTGGCCTCCGAGTCGGATGGGTTTTCCTGCATTACATCGGATAGCGACATGTATTGCGCAAGAACGATCAGAACCATGATGGAACAGAAGATTCAGAAGAGGTATAACAAGAACCCATAGATGAAAAACCGATCAGTAACCATCCACCACCATCTGGAGAACCGGATGACGATAAATTATCATCGGATGAAGACAGTGATAAGAACATACCATCACGAAAGAAAGAAGTAGATAAACAACATTCAAAGAATGAAAAAATACAGTCATACCATTCACAATACCAATACGCCAGGAACACATTGAGAATGAACCGACCAGTAAACTCTTTTAAAAAGAAGATAAATACGGTGGACACTACGACGAAGGCCTGCAGTGTAGCATAAAACTATTTAGAACACTAGCTAAGATGTCCAAAATAGAGGATGAAGACAAATTACAAGCATTACCAATTATGCTTAAGGCTGGAGCACTGGACTTTTTTGAGGAATACCAAGATGGATGCGAGAACTTTGAAGATACGTTCGAATTTTTGAGTAAATGGTACCATAGTACCGGAAGAAGGACGAGGATACTACAGAATTGGCAGACTATCAAACTCTTCACCGAAATGGCCGAAAACCTGGAGGCCTCAGAAGTGGTAGTATTCCGAACGTTTATAGCAAAGTTAGTCACATTACAAAAGTAGTTAGATAATAAATACCAGGAAGAAGGAATCTTAGTAGAGCAGTTGTTAGCAGCAGTAGACATACCAGAGATTCAAGGAGCATTAAAAGACTGTATGCCGAGAAGAGCTCAACACGTAATACACAGAATCGCAAATAGGCTTATCGGCAAGCCGAGGACATCAGGATCATCATCCACAGAGTTTGTATCAGAGGACAAGGGCGAAGAAATGTACATCCTAAACAAGGAATTTAGCGGAGATGCGCGAAGAGAATTGAGAGTTTACCTCGGACCAATCCGAAACAAGATTAGAAAACAACTGAAATCGTCAAGGATTAGGGGAGTACGAGAATGTCTTGTCTGTGACAGGGAACATCGTGCCATTGAAAACCATCCCCGTGAAGAGGTATCGGAAGCAAAGAGCAAACTGAAAGACAGACATCCAAAATCCCTAATAATGGTTGATGACTTCGACTACTTATATAATAACGAAGTATAGGAAGACGAGGAGAGTGAAACCGACGACAAATAACAATGGGCAGAGGAGGAAGGCAGTGACGAAGCCATGATCACATTGAAAAAGGGTATTGAAATGGAGGAGGAACTATCAAAAACGGCATTTACACATGGGTGTACATTACCAACCTTGGACCAAACAATTAAATCAAAAGGCATCAAATTACATACAACCCACATGTTCAGAAATTTGATAAAAAATATACACATCAACGATACACCACAACAATCACAAAATTCATACCGAAATATATAAAAACTTACATAATTATAGTGCCGACGGCGACAGAAAAACTATAAAAACACAGGTGATGACTGTCGACAGAAATACAAAAAATGACACCGATACGAACGGAACCAACCCAGAAGAACACAACCCAGGATCCAAAAGAAAAATAACAGAAAGAAAGAAACAAGAAAGTCAAGATGAGGAACGAGAACCAACGCAAAAAGGAACTCCCTATAGAGTTTACGACCTGCATCAGACATTCAACGACATAAGAATCTACACATGCGCTAACAGACGATTTGTAATGTCAGGAGCACAATACAAAACGTACTGGAAATTATTCAACGTCAAACATGACATCAGAGCATTGAAGAACAAACAAGTTAAAAGCGTCGGCAGGCTACAAAAAGAATTAGGTGAAGTGAACATCCAAATACCATTCAGAGACCTATCAATCATCATATACCTGAACTTCTTAAACGTCGCAGACGATGATATACCAACTATCCAGAGTACAAAAAAGAGTTTGACAATGGCCTGGACGTGAGTATCTTAAAACAACAATTGACATTCCTTGAAAGGAAACGAAAACTACACTCTAAAAACTACTTTTTGATCCACAGCTGGGAGCCTTCCGATTTTCCTTACGTATTTTACTCATTTAATGACCTCCAGCACATAGACTCCAACTTTGGCCTCCCTACCGTACGCGCAACAAGAAATGTCAAATCGCATCTTCGATTCGAACACGGGAACCAGTTTGTGAAATACGAACTGGCAAGAGGAGGACGGCGCAGATCGAGGTCGAGTACAAAAGTAAGGAGGTTGATGACGGATGTTGAGAAGAGGTTGATGATGTTGATGACGGATGTTGAGAAGAGTTTGTCGATGTTGATGACGGATTTCAGAAGAGGTTAATGATGTGGGGATGTAGTAAGGAGGTTGATGATGCTGGGAAGTAAATTTAGAAAAGAAGGTTGATGATGTGGGGATGTAGTAAGGAGGTTGATAATGTTGGGAAGTAAATTGCAGAAAGAAGAAAGGCATGATGACTGTTTAGATGTAATGTCGGCATGTTGTGAGTTGAGGAGCAGAGGGTGATTAAGAGGGAAAATAACGGATTTAGGATGATGACGTTGAATCCAGGATGTTGGGGAGGGAGCTTAAGGTTTGATGATACAGAGACGAGTCGTTAGGATGACGGTCAAGGATGCAGGAGAATGAAAGGATGGGATGCATTGAGAAAAGGCAGAAGGAGAACCAGGATATGATTAAGGTATTTGGCGAAAATGACAATGAAGAGGAGGACGAGGAGATGGCAGGAATCAAAAAGCAGGAGGAGAAAAAGGGTATGATTATGAGAAGTGGCGACAACGCCAATGAGAAGAAGGACAAATGGATGTCAGGAATTAAAACGGCGGACACCATTGGGTTGAAGAGGGTGAAGGGGCGACAAATACGAAGACTATACGATGAAGAACGGCGCAAAGGAAGAAACGCATACGCGACCGCTAGGGAGACGAGAAAGGATTGACATCAGAAAAAGGACACATATTAACGCTATGATTTGAAATTATTACACCCTACAAAATACAGTAGGAGAAACTGAAATAGGCAATTAACGAGTTCCGAAGAAAATACAAGACTTAATAAAGCACATCATGCAGAACTAGGATCCCACTCCTGGAAGACACCACCCATGCAGTATGAGAGCCGTTGGTGCGTACAGTGCAGTACACCACGTATGCAGTTTGCACGTGATAGCAATACTTCTAATTATTCATATTCACCACGTGTAATTTAACACGTTGATGCCCTAATTCTAATTAGTCAGATTAGAACTCATTCAATTTGCCACACGTGTATCCTTATTTAGCTATTTCGTATTCGAAAGCGGTATTTAATCTATCACCGTGAATACGATAAACTAAAAATAAAGAAGGTAGACATAAGCGTAACCATAACAGAATCCCTGAATCAACAGCCCATCCATCGCACTCAACCAATAAGGTAAAACCCCGGAACGAGGAGACTCATCCGCAACACGTCACCAAGTCTAGTAATCCCGACTGTGGTAAGCAAGTCAATCCCCACGCGATACCGCATGCATCTGATTGACCCGGCTGCTAACCCAGAGCCAAGGAGAGGAACTAACGTGACCTTTGATATGACGCCCCGTAACGATACTCTCCAGTATCAAGGGAAAGGTCGACCTGCGCCTCCAGTAGCCGTAGCGTTGCCGACATACACCTAACTAACCGTACTTGATTCTAACCCGCTTGACCTGCATTTGAACTATTCCACTTGTTAACATGATTTTTAATAAAGAGCCTTGCTCAGTGTCCTCACGCTTATGGCCTGTTTTGACAAGGAACTTACCGAAGCGGGTGAATCTAAATGACATATAAAAAAGACCTAAACAGGTAATAAAACAGATAATAAAGGATTGCAAGACATGTGCAAACTGATCAGCTGCACCCAGACGATCCAAATTGACCATGGGCACGGAGAATCTCAGATTTAACCATGAGGTACTAGAAGCTTCAATGTGGTCAAATGGGAAACCAGTCCTGCATATGGTCGATAAAACCACACATTGCACTGCTGCTCGATTCTTCCGATCACAAACTGCTGCCAACATATGGAAAGCGATGAGACTCATGTGGACGTTAGTATACTGCGGACCACCTGACTTTCTACACTACGATTAGGGGAGCAATCATACATCATCAGAATTCAAATACCAAACAAGGAACGATGATATACAAATAAAAGAAGCACCCATCAAGAAGCCGGGAGGCATAGAATCGGTAGAACGATACCACGACCCTCTCAGAAGAGCCTATCTATCCAAACGCGACATATGAGACAGGACCACGAGTAACGATGGCTGCATCCGTATGGTAACTTTTTCTGTGAATAGCATCATTGAACCAGATGGACTGTGCCCTATTCTACTGGTATACGGTGTAGTTCCTCGACCTACAAGAACCACTACAGCGATAACACAACAACAGCGCCTAGATGCGATCGAAAATGCGATGGAAGAAGCTGGAAAAGAACAAGAAAGAAGGAAGACAGCTTTCGGGCTAACATAGAACCTTGGTCCACCACCACTAGAAGAGCCACAAGAACTTAAGAAGTTACCTGCTGTGGCAGAAGTATGGGTATACCGCACAACTTCAAAGACATGGGAAGTTCCCCACATATTTATCTCAATCGAAGGGGAGACAGTACCTATCCAAAGCACAAAAATTCGCCGACTTTTTAGATCCACTTGCGTCAAACCCCTATTTGAATCGCAACTGGACAAACCGGAAATACCAGAGGCCCTCCACAAGAAGGAGCATTTATCACCCCAATGGGACTGCATTTCTCAGAAGCAAGAACGACGGGACGGAAATAAATGGTCTCATATAGAATGGAACCTTTGTCAAAGTAACACGCGATATTATATCACGAGGAACACGTGTATTCGGTAGTAGATTCATCGATGAGCTAAAACGGCTGGAACATGGAATGAGGCAAATGAGTAGGTTGATAGCACAAAACTACATTGACAGAGATGCAACCCGTATATCTACAAAATCACAAACAGTCCATCTATACTCTCAACGTCTCCTCCTAGAATCGGAAACATCCAATCCAAACCTAAACATTTTTATACGGGACATAACCCAAGCCTTCGTTCAAAGTCACACAAACCTTGAACGTCCCGTGTACATAGAAGCACCACCCAAACTCAACACTCAACCTTCCTAAAGACATCATATTAATGGTAAAGAAACATCTGTACGGGATCCCTGAGTCTAGTCTCCATTGGTACCTAACGTACCTTGAACATCACATCTGCGAACTTAAAAATGACCAGACTCAGGGCTGACCCATGTGTGCTCATCCGAAAGAAGAAAGGTCCACTAGAATGAATGGTAACACTACAAGTAGATGCCTCTCTGGTTTTTTGAAAAGATGAAGACGTTTGACGAAGAGCAAGCTTCCTAAAAATTCGTTTGGAAATCTAGAGGGTACATGGATGATAAAGAAATCATCTTCAACGGGCTCATCATCTACAAATCTCGAAGCCGATCGATCATCATGAACTAACCTCAAAATAATAAACGACTTAATATATCATCAATTCAAGCAGAATATCCAAGCAACAGAGATCGAGGACAATATATCGGCGTCTGCTCGAGACCGGATATATGCGCTGCGATCCAGCTACTTGCACCTGGTAAAGAAGAATCTAATGGTACAGAAATTCTGTCCTCGACAGAATCCATCAAACGCCTGCACACAACAGAACACATCGGACTAAAATTTAGGAGTCTAGACATTCGGTCGATACGCATAGTTGTAGTGAGTGATTCGGCCTTCGGAAATGCGCGAGACCTTTGTAGTCAACTTCGGTACCTACTTCTACTCGCTGACAAAACTAAAACGGCTCACATCATTCACTACGGATAAAATGGATGCAAACTGGTAACCCGCTTCATCCTGGCAGCCTAGATGCATGTGCTGTTACTGGCATTTGATATGGCCTATGTCATACGGGATATGATTCAAGAAATCTTGGGACAAAAACTGGATATTGATGCATATGTCGATTCCAAAACGTGTTTCTATGTCGTGGCAAAAGATGGAAATACATGCAAAAAGCGCTTACAAATCTACATATACGCATTAAAGGAATCGTATCAAAAAGGTGAACTAGCACGCTTAAACTGGATCTCAGGCCGATCTAACTCAGCCGATGTTCTAACGAAAGCCATATTAACCGACTCTAATCCGCTTTGGACGCTGATGACCACCAACATACTGGACATGGAAGCCCTCGGTTGGGAAATTGCATCGAAATACAACTTGGAAATTTGGAGTGTTGAATAAACATTACATTTGTTTTTCAATAAAAGCAGATGCCACTACAAACATACTCATCATATAGGGAAAAGAGAAAAAACTATTAAAACACTGGGATGGTAAGGGATAACATTTTATGCAATTAAAGAGGTATTTTGACACGGGTACATACCCCACCCAACTTAAAGAAGGGTTTTGTAAGAAGAATAGTAATTACAGTAGGTGGGGGATACAGATTAAAATTATCTGACACTAGATAGAAAAGTAGTACAAATAAAAGGATGATCGTTACAAGAATAAAAGAAACAAGAATGGGTTCAACCGATCAATAAAAATAACCAAAGTTTACTGTCTAAGTTTATGACATTACCTATGCTTTCCATGAGGATTAGATTCAGACAATGACTTCAATCCCGCCGTGTAAAGGAGAAATTATTACACCTGTCAACTACTGATCGGCTAACGTAATTGCAGTTATGAGTAGCCAACCGCGAACACAGGGTTGGAGGTGATCTCAACGTAGACTCACAATCCATTGGCTCTGTAATGCGACTAGTAAATAGTGGCAGGATACTGAAGAAGAACGCACGCACAAAGATAGAGGAGGAGGAGGACTTGAGATTACAACCAAAGAGATGGATCACAGAGAGAGCCAATGAGAGAGGGGTCAGAAAGGAGAAAAGGGAGGAATGCAAAATTAGCTAGTGTAGTCAGATGAATAAAATGGAAAGGCTCCAACAGCATCCGATCGCGAAGAGCTGCCTGAATGGAGAGTATTTTGACGGCAGTTATCAAATATTTCCTAAGTAATTGGCCAGTGTGAGACGTCGCGTCCAATTGGTTTTGTAATGTCATCAGATTTGCAACAAACTTACGAAAGACCTATACCTCATACTGCTTTGGATAGTCCATCATTGCTTCGGTGAGTGCCATGGACTTCCATTTCGTTAGAATTAGCAATTTCCTATCGTCTCTGTTATAACACTCCTGAAGGATTGACATGGATTTCTCGAAGGTCCCACATACTCGAACGTTATTTGGATAATATTTCAAAGCCTAACCAGTGAGCATAACCCGGATGGGTTTAGCTTCTCTTCTGCGGTAACCTCACACATGGTAGTAAGTATATTTTTGATGTTTATACAATTATCTAAGTCCTCCTCCCAATCTCCAGAAAATGTGGATTTTTCTACGAACTACCTCATCAGGACATTTACGCCCAAGCCTCTTCTCTCTTAAGGAAAACCAACCAACGAGTTACGTGTCAAACCGAATGTTGGGGTCGAAGTTTCTGGTGGCCATTTAGTTGGAGGTCTGTCGTTTTCATCATCACTTCCTCTGTCCGAGTCATCTGGTGAGCCTCCGTCAAGATTTACTATTATGCCTGTATGTTTCAATTCAGGCGATAGCGAGTTCTCTCTGGGTATATGATGTTTTTTGTGAATCAAATCCTTCATATCTGGGTGAAGGAACGGTCCTCTCTGTACTTATTCTGGGTCATTCTTCTTTACATGCGGTGGTGTCAGCATGTATTTCGGGCTTAGATGTCCCTCTCTACATAGGAGGTCAATCAACGATTGAAATAGATCTACCATCCTTCCTTCCTGTATATTTACCTGCCTTTGGTCCAAGAAATCGGCCCATAGTAGCACCAATTCCGGTCTCCAGGATTTAATAGTATGTGGTCTAAATGAGGTTATGAACCGGATCCACATCTTTTCTCCATTTCAGTTAGTCATCCTGAAAGCTTCTAGCATGTATTCATCATGTGATATCAACTTCTTCGAGTGCTCAGCTCGCTCCTCTTCTGTCGCGCTCCTCGGTAATCAGTCGGGGTCGTTAACCGAGTTTGCGTCATCATCTCTGGTTCGAGTGGAGCTCTCGGGTCCCAATGTTGCAGGCGAGGTAAGATACCTACTTGTTGAAGATATGGATGTTGTACTAAAATTCAGATAATGTGTTTCTAGCCGGAATTCTTAGGACGCTGGGGATATGGTATTACCTTTTGGCGAGTGCGGTGGGGTAGGCGCGGTAGGCACGGTATGGGATACGCCTTGAATGAGCGCTGAGTTTCGAGTC
>JAULBU010099419.1:0-26670 GCA_032358235.1 Odonthalia washingtoniensis
ATACTGTATTAAAGGACAGATAAAGTAATTTGGATCTAATTCCGAGAGTGTGTCCACGTGTACATTGACTGTAGTGTGAAAGGTTTTTGATTTTTCCTTCTATATAGTGAAATTCCGATACCCATTCTGGATAGTATCTTAGTAACCGACTGACCAACAGTCTGTATCTTATCTTACTTAGTCAGGGAAATAGTCGTAGTATCAACACTAAGACAACTTTTTAATTTGCGTGACGAAGCAGTTGCCAATCCCATAGGGTCAATATCCAACCAATTAGTGATCAGCACTTGCCATAGTGGTGCTTTATCGCCGATGATGGGCTTCGTAAATACATCACCCGGGTTGTGGTAGCCCAGTATCCAGTTGAGTCGTGCGAGCTCTTCTTTCTCATATGATTCCTTTAATGTAAAAATGTCAATCTGGAGACGTTTTTCACACGTGCCACCTTGGCCACGACGTGAAAGAAGTCTTGGAGTCAACCTATGCATCGATCTGGGGAAGGGGCCCAAGGATTTTCTCTATCATGGTATGGATGGTGTAGGCATGGTGAAATGCCAGTACGAGGCCACGGACTTAGATGGAAAGGACAGATCGTGTAAATCTTTTACATCAGTTTCCGGCGCAGTGGATGATGTTTTCTTTGCCGTTGTAGTCACACAGTAGTATCAAGTAGCCGAGTTGACTTCGGAAGTCTCGTGAGTTGCCGAATGCCGTGTCCAAAATTATCACCAAGCGGATAGTGTCCATATCTAGCGGGAAAAATGTCAAACCAACGTCTTCAGTTTGTACCAATCTAGTAATAGTTTTTGCAAGTAGTACCTTCATTTCGGCAGGTTTAGTTGGATCTTTACTTGAGACAACGAGTTGTACCGCGGCACAAATGTCTGGGATACAGATGACACCAACGTATTGAGCCAATAATCGTGCTGATATGAATTCCTGTTGATATTGAGGGATTTTAATTTAAGGATTTTATCCTTTGGTTGCTTGATGATGCTCCATCTTTGCCTTTTTGAATTGTTAGTAAATTGAATGTTTGTATTTCATTATGTAGTCAAGTGAAATGTTTAAGTTGAAATAAAAAATTGAAATAGGATTGGAAAATGCAAAGTAAGTTCTGCCTATGAAGCTTCATTCAATTAAGTGTGTTTTATTTATTAGCGGTTACCGTTGGAACACGGTTCGAGTTACTTTATACCGAAGACAAAGCACCTTCGTAGCAATAAGATCATCTTCACGGCGCCTGTGGCAAGTCGATTATCCAATCAGATGCTCCTTTTGTATAACGCACTTACACAATATGATGTGACACAGTCCACATCACTGTCATGTGATTACTTGTACATCATCAATACAAGATGCTATAATCTGATAAGAAACGTGACACAGTATCACTGATTTCAACTCTCTCCCGTGACGATTGTGCACAATAATAATAAAAACTTTCAGATCTTCTACCTGCGCTCAGCCTTACTTTCCAATGAAAGGAACTTGCGGTCACCTTCATTCCACTTCACGATGATCTTATACTTGCGCTTAGCCTTCCTTTTAGATGAAAAGACCTTGGGCTCATCTTCATTCGACTTCACGACGATCTTCTGCATCAATTCCGAGAAACTTTCCGCCATGAGGGTCTTCGTCAGCATGTCAGCGAGTTAACATTCCGTCGAGATGTACTCAAGCCTAATCTCACTCTCCTCCACTCTCTTCCTCAAGAAATGGTATCTTAGACCAGTATGTTTGGACGTCAAGAAGAGTCCTTCCCCTTTTGCGAGTGAGAGGCACGATCTGTTGTTCTCGTGCAGAATTGTCGGCTCAACTTTCTTTTCATCCCAATACATCAACATAGTGCGAAACTAAACAAACAATAGGGTGGCTGAATCAGCAGCTACATACTCGGCCTCGGCCTTACTATGAGTGATGATACTCTGACGTTTGGAACTACAATCCACTAGGTGGTCACCAACATACGTAAGTATTCCTGAGGTTTAGCGCCTTGTCAACATATCTTCAGACCAGGACCCATCAACATATAAATGGAGCAAATGAGAGGCCAAGTTCCTGTCGTAAAACAATCCATATGATATAGTTCCCTTGACTTCCTCAGCAACCCCTTCAGCGCAGACCAATGTACTTCCTGCGGGTTAGATACAAACCGTGCCAATAAAGAAACTGCATATGAGATGTCTGGTCTTGTATATACACCAAAATAGAACAGGCACCCAACCAAATCTCGATATAGAAAGTTATGCGTTACATTCTCCAGTTTATTGGGCAGAAATGCAAAATTTCTTTCAACGTGTTCAGGACTCAATAGAATTATTTGTTCCTTTCCATCGATCATTCTAAAATGTTCACGTGTTTTCTCAACATATGCCAACTTGGTCATGTATACGCCCCCTGGACGTTCGTCAATTCTGATGTCGAGGAACCACATCACCGGTACCATGTAATTCATATCGAAACTGTTGTTCAATTGTTCCTTCGATTTATTTAGCGTCTCAACCGTTCTGGTCAGGATAAGTATGTCATCGCCATAGATCATGATGATCAATTCCAACTATTCACTCCTATACCTGGTGTAAAGACAGGCATCGGCATCACTTGGATTCATACCACAAATTTCTTTCAAAAATTGATCGAAGGTTAGATTCCACATTCGTGATGCCTGATTTAGACCATACAATGCTTTCAGTAACAGAAGTGATTTTGCTTCAGGAACGAGGTCCTCGTACCCGGGAGGAGGTTTCACGTAAATTAATTCATCTTCAAGTGCGGCATTGAGAAAGGCCATCGTTACGCCAGTTTGGTGAATTTTCCTTTCAATTTTACAGCTAACGATAGGATCTTCTTTAACGTGAACATCCTGGACACCGATGAATGGGTCAGATCGTAATCTATTCCATAGGATTGCATGTATTCTTTGACAACCCATCTGGATTTAAACTTGAAGACATCACCGGTCTCATTCTCTTTGGTTTTGGAACCACATTTTGTATATATCACATTTCTATTGTCTGGAGTGTCCATCAGTTCATGGAAATTGAGTTTCTTTACTGAGTTCACCTCAGTATCACATGCAGTTTTCCATTCCTATGAATGATCTGTGGCCATTTAAGCCTTGTATGTTTGCGGCGTTTCACTATTTTTCGTGACTTCGTTCACGAACATGGCCACATGCTTCATAGTGACAACATTATCCTCTTCCACAACATTATTTCCTTCCTCGTAAATCTCTGGCGAATCACTTTCTTCGTCAATTGTTGGCGTAACTTCAACAATTTTATTTGGATTTGGTTTGTTCTTTGAACCTTTGGGCCTTCCAACTGTCTTCTTGTCGTTTTTGAGTTGTCTTTGGTCGGTTCAGCGGTCTCTGCTTCTACTGGTTTATTGTTTGTGGAGATTTAAAATGTTGGAATGTCGTCATTTGCACATTTACTTATTTCTTGTTTTACTGCCTTTGATTTTCTTGGTCGATCTACTGGTTTAGTTGTTGTTGATTTGTTTGTTTCTGCAATTTTTGATATCGTTCTGTTTACTGTCTTTTCAAACGTGGCGTGTGTTAAAGTCATTTACAATCAAATTATCATCATCTTCTTCGCTTATTTTGACGTCTTTTGCTTGAACTATGTGTTTCGTCGAATTAAAATACAGCTGATAGCACAGCGAATAGTCTGATATCCCAAATATGGTTCCTCTTTCCGTCGTCACGTCAAATTTGGTACGGTTTGGGAGTGGAATATAGATCAGGGGAGTGCTTGTGAACTTCTTGATTATATTTAAGTCTGCGTTTTTGTGGAAGAAACGGTGGTATGGCATCTCCTTGTTGCCAAATGTTCCCGTTGTGCACCTGTTTCTTATAGTCGTTGAATGAAGGATCGCATGGCCCCACCAGAACCTTGGTGGGCCAGCATCCAGCAGCATTGTTCTGGCCATTTCTGTAACGGTTCTGTTCCTTCGTTCTGCCACATGCATCTGCGCATGTGCAGCTCGTCGGGTTAATACATGTTACATACCATTGGATTTCAAGAAACTGGATATCTGGTTGGAACTATATTCAGTTCCATGATCTGTCCTGATGGTTTGAACGTCGCACCCTTTGTTTCTAATAAAGAAAACATATTGCTCAATGTTTCTCATTGTTTTAGTCTCTTTTTTCATTAAAAAGGTGACGGTAAGGTGAGTGTAGTCGTCTATATATGTTTGAAAATATAAATTTTCTTCGACATCCTGGACGGAAACCGGTCGTTTGAGGAGGTTATGGATTCTGGTGCGACGTGCCTGAAGGATCTCAGGTGATTGTGAAAGAACGTCAAAGTTGGTGAGAAACTCAGTCATAAAGACGTCATCTTCAGTTTGAGGTGGGCGGAAACGGTTGAATGCAGGAAGTAGTTGAGCCATAAATGTTGAAGACAGGTTCTCAGGTGGAACATAGTGTTTCACCTGTGTTGTGCTGAATTGTTGAATTTTTGAAGATTTGTCATCTTGAACGTATACCAGTTTGTCAGTTCGGTTGAAGGAGGAAACACCGAATGAACCAATACATTTACCTATTCGGTTGTTCACCTGCTTCTCTGTCCATACCAGTACCATGTCCCCGGGCTTGTAGATAGCGTCAATAGTTGAAGGTGTATGATGATGTTGGAGTGCACGTTGCATGCGTTGGCGTGCCATGCACGATGCCATTTCTTCCCGTGAGATGTTGGCAAGAGAAGCTTGTTCGTCCGTAGTTAGTCTCGAGGTGGGGTATGCGGCTGATAGTTAGTGGATACGCGGAAGATCACCATAAACCAAAGCTGAAGGTACGATTCCGTCAGGGCCAAGAATTTAATTGTTAGCCTTGATGGCTAAAGATAGCGCCAAATTTAAATCTGCTTGAGCATGAGAGATGAAAATTTTGGGAAGCGTGGAGCGTAGAGGCTGGTGAAATCGTTCACCAACTCCGAAGGTGTTGTGTACCTCGATGTATATATGCTATACGGAAACATCATGGATCTCAGAAAGACGTACAAAAGAGGGGACGAAAGAAGTACCATGATCGACGATGATCCTGTTGAGAATTCCGGTGTAGATTCAAGCTCAAAAGCGGATGATCATCGTCCAGATGTGATCAGTCGTATGAATCAGAAGAAGAACAGTGGCACCAAATCTTATGCCTTTGTCCACTATGTGGAGGACGGGGAAAGCGAAGAGATATACGCTATCCATGAAAATACGCTCATTAAAGCGTGCGACGTCGGACTTAAATGCTACTCGAAAACGAAGGGGGAACTCTGTATCCCTTGGAAGGGGTCACAGCGCTTGACCATATTAATGAGAATTCGGAGGGTCTCGTGGTCATTTTCTGAACGACGAGCGCGTTGTAGAAGAGCGAATAGTTTTCCAGCAGACAGATGGAAAAATGTCTATGTAGACGGAGAATTTCTGGGCTCATAAATCATAGGGTGAATGAGTCTGTAGACGAAATTTGAGCAAAAAGATGTACATAAGGGGAACGACAGGTTGTAGTTGTAGTTGTAGTTATTGAAACTGTTGTGAGTGGAATGGTGAAAAGGCTTGTTAGTATACTGACCATAATTAGTGTCAATGAAAGTTGGGGTTGAAGAAATGTTGTTGAGTTTGGATGATTCGTTCCGGAGTGAAATGTTTCCGAAGAGTGCTGAACGAAAGGAGTTGTAGTTGTAATTTTCAGATAGAAGTTAAGCGGGTGGGCGGTAGACCAATCGAAAGTTGCAACGGAAAGCGAAAGAATACGCATTTTGTATGCGTCACTGCGGAAGGTTGGTTGAGCTTGAGGGGAGAGGCAGCCGATGAGTGCAATTTGTGTTTGAAGACCAATCCGTTCATCTACTATCTCTTGTTATTTCATCAAAGTTTGAAGGTAAAGATTGTCCAAGCGTGTTAGTAATTCCAGGCGCCGTATGTCACTATCATATTCAGTTAGCACGATCTTGGACATCTCTTTAAAAGTGTGAGCCGGATTTGAATTAATGAAGAAGAAGGATAGAGAAGGCTCGCCCAAAACTTTTGAGAAGTTAGTGGCCTCCTGTTCAGCGGTGAGGTTGAGTTGTACAGCTAAGTTGCTGTACTCGCATAAATTGAGGATGATGGAGTAATCGATCTCGCCTTCAAATTGATGTTTGCTGAAGCATTTTGAGATGTTTGAAGCGCATTTTGGCGCATAGTCGGAAGTTAATGTTGGTTAAAGGTCGTTCTCATTGCAGTTTTCTTCATCGTTAAAATCTTCTTCTGAGTTCGTTATGAGGGAAGGAACGATTACGGTATGGTGAGAGGCATGAGCGGGTGTTGTTGTATTTATAGCAAGGAGGGTTAAATTTGGCATCGTAGTTGAGGTGTAGTTCGCGAACCGCGGAATTATTGAGTAGATGCGTAAGTATGTGGACATGAAATTGATATTAGTGAATGCGTTTGATGCGTATGCATTTAAGATGATATTGATATGAGCGTATATGTTTGATGCGTGTGAATTTCGTGTGATATTTATATGAGTGAATGCGTTTTATGCGTATGTATTTTGTATGATATTCGTATGAGTGAATTAGTTCGATGCGTATGCATTTCGTATGCATTTCGTATGAGTAAATGCATTTGATGCGTATGTATTTCGCATGATATTTGTACGAGAAGGGGTCTTCTTGTGATACCAGTATCACATATATTAACAAATACTAATGTTTAATTAGAGTTTCATTACTATTGTTAGAGATGTTGAATAGGAAAAGGAGTTTCAAAATCATTGATGGTATTGCAGTTCAAATTACCTTCATATCGGATAATGTAGGTCATCATCGAATCTCGAAGCACATAAAATAATGTCGTTCAGGTGATAAAGTGTCTCCATAGTAGGAAAATGAATAAAGATTGAAGTTAATTTGTGGTTATTAGTGTAACGGGAATGTACAATTTTTGCATGTGCACAGTACCGTTTCGACAGGATGCGCTTTAATTCTGAGAATATGTATAAGACGAAATTTTGATTGGTAGGTGACAATTAATGGATGTGAAAGTAGTTGTAAAAGTGTAACTTCTGAGTCCGTACTTTGTATGTTATTGTTTTGCCTTGGATGCTGAGACCAAGACTGCTGTAGATATTATCCTTCATGCATAAGATTGAACATCGGTTGGCATTAGTGGGAAATTGACATCGATGAAGATCCCTGGGTTCCGAAATGGGATCTGTAACCTTGCTTCCCCTATCGCACATACTGTACCACCGATCCCCCAACGATCTTGTCACGTAGTGGTTTCACAGGATTTGATAGATTGAACGTAGAACAATAGAATGATGTTGTGAATTTAACATCACCGATAGCTGATTAGCGCATGTGTCAAGTATTGTGTCTTGGAATTCTGCCAGATCATATTGGGTATGGGCGTCATGGGCGTCACTCGCTGGCGGCGTGGTCTTCGGCGGTTTTTCTGTCAGTCTCATTACCCTGTTAATTACTGTTAAATTTAGTATTCTTTCTACCTAATGTTGGCATGTACGGAATAATTGGGTGTAATGTGTCAATTTGGGTCGGTACAGGATCCAATTCCGGGTCTGTTAAAATTAGTTGTTTCTACTGGAACATGTGAATCGAATTGAATTTACTTATGTTCGGTCAAGGATCCTCTTTCGTGTCTGTTAAAATTAACTGTTTCTCCTGGGACATTTGAAACGCGTTGTATTTACTCCTACTTTCATAACCGTGTAAAAGTGCTGTCCCTGATAGTTTTTTCTCCAATTACAATCCGAGTTTTTCTGTGATGAATGCGTATGTATCTTCATTCTCCTCATACCGTCATGCCAATTGTACTTCTTATACTTCTTCATCTTCTGACTGGTCATCCTCATGGTAGTTATGGTATATATTGTCCAGGTCGTGGAAGGTCATGAGTGTGGTCTGATGGTTCTCCTTCAAATTCTGGATTGCGGCCGATTTTTCTTCTTTGGAATGTCTATCTCTGGCCAGATGCTGCTTCCTACAAACGAAGTAACCATTCACACCTTTCATCCAGGACAACCTGATTTATTTTGTACGTTTACTCTCTTGTTGTTCTTGCTTTATTATTCCATCCATTCTAAACGTCTTTAATTGTATCTCTGCTCCAGCACCAAACCATTTT
Organism: Odonthalia washingtoniensis; assembly: GCA_032358235.1. Taxonomy (NCBI): domain Eukaryota; phylum Rhodophyta; class Florideophyceae; order Ceramiales; family Rhodomelaceae; genus Odonthalia; species Odonthalia washingtoniensis. The sequence continues at coordinate 8,131 of JAULBU010099419.1, forward strand.
CCAAGACTGTACATTTGTTCACTTATGTCGTCATCATCTCTAGAAATTATCATTGCTATACTGGTAGAACGTCTTGTGCTTTTCTCTAAGGAGATTTGAGATATGATGGACTGCTGTCTTTGAGTTCTTTGGAATTTTATCCTAGAGTGCTGACTGGATTTTAGGGTTATCTACTGCCGTCAGAACTGATCTATCAAGAATCTATCGCCTTGGTATTTTGAGTCTAATTGGTTCTGAAGGGTGACCAATATGGCGACAAAATCCCTGAAGAAACTTACGTCTAATTCATCTGGGCGTTTCAAAATTTTGGTTGATAATCTTATGTTCTGGCTCTCGGTTAATATTTGAATCTTCGGTTCGTTACTTGAGTACCAATTTTTGGAGCAAGTCTATCGCATCATTAAATAAAGCACAAATCTCTTGATAATAAGCAAAGAAGTCAAGTGCGTCCTTCATAAGAATGATCGGCCTTCAATTTAACGTCTGGAACATTGCACATTTTTGTGAGTTTCCGGAACCTACGGATGCTCCTCTCGAGATCACCATCTTGTGCTCCTCCAAATTTGACTTCATTTTGGAATTCCTTAACGAGTCCGGTAATTACTAACCTAAATGCTTCCCTTCTGTCTTTAATATCTGGATTATGTTATCATGACAGGTTTTCCAATCTTCTTTAGACGGTTTCAGTTTCTTGGTCTTATTCCATTCTATCCTATTTTGCTTTCTCCTGAATTGAAAGTTATCTTCTTTATCATCTGAGGATGAGTCACCACCGTCATCTGGATTACCCCGGTGGATGTATTGGGCTGATTTTTGATCCTATGTTCTACAGTGAGTCTTCTTTTCCATCGTCATGTGTCTCTGTCTCTTCCGTTTGGGTTTTTCTTCCTCCTGTTTATTCCTCCCATTACCATCTTGCATCCATTGTTTTCATCCATTGAGGTCAGACTTTCTTCGTATCTAGAGAAGGATATTGCCTTGGACTTCCTTTTGGATGGTATATGGTGGATTCTATAAATCACTTTAATTAATGCGTCGGTTCCACTGTTCTTGCTTGTTTTATCTACTTTGATGCCTTCAAGTGTTAAGTAATCTGCCCATAGAGTCAGTATTGGTTGTGTCCATTGGCGTATCACTAATTGTCTGAATGCTTCTTTGAAGTCCAACCACAATTCCTCTCCAATCTCCTGGTGCCACCTCCGGTCCTGATGGTGGTGGGTCATAGGTTTCTTTGATTAGCTCAGAGTGGATAGTTTCTGTTTCATCCATTTCATCTTATCTATTACGTCATGTCCTTTCATTGTTCTGTCTGGGCTATTATTATCATTCAACCGTTTTTATTTTCCCCGGTATGTCTCTGTAAGATGATCTTTGTCCTTTGGTCGGGATTCTGGCAGTCTGTTAGATTTTTCAGGTTCTGGTGGGGATATATTCTTCTTGGGGCGAGTCTTGTGGGGATTTCGGCTATGTCTGGTTCTGGCATTCCTGCCAATCTACTAGACCGAAGGTTTGGGTTCGTCTTGTTATCAGTCTTCCTTTGGGGTGTTCCTACCGTCATACTTGTTTATTTTTAAGATCAGTTATAACTGTTGTTTAGGATTCCTCCCCCTCTACTGGTAAATCCCTTTTCTTCTTTTCTAGTATCCTTTCTCTCCCTTTTCTTAGTGTCTTAATTTGCCTTTCCTCCCTGTTAAATTTATATATGTATCATGACCTAATCCAATATGGGGCAACATTTTCCTACTCTTTCCTTTATTTTCGTGAACTAGTCCACGATGAGGAAAAAGTGCCCTCCTCCCTCCTTTATTATCGCGATAGTCCCTGCTTCCCTTCTTTACCTGTTTCCACCGTAGTCGCACGTATGCAGTTATGGGGTTATTATATTTCGCTTTTGGTGTGGTTCCGCTGATTGATGTGGTACCTTCTGTCAGTGTTTGTGGATGTAAGTGTAAAATTGCTCCTTTCCCTAATAGGGGGTTTTGCTTTTCCTCCTTGGCCGATCTACTCAGCGTGATACAGAGGGATTAGACTTGGTGACGATCTTACGATGGAAGTACGTCTGATCCTGGTTTCGCGATTGTGCTAGACTCCGTCGCGAATATCGCCGAATCGCGATCGGTTTTGTCATATATCCAAGGATTCCATTAGTATCAGCTCGGTGACTTCGTTGTCAGAGAAGGCCTACTTTGGTAGGCGCTGCGGTTTCATCGGGGATGACAAGTGGTTGATGTTGTTATTTATTAATCTGTACATTTCTCCTACTTCCCTCCTGAGCAGGCCTTCCTCCTATTCATACCTCCTTACCGATCTGTTCGTGAGAATTGTCACGATTAGTTTCTACTGTATTAAGGGATTAGAAAAGTAAATTGGATTTAATGCCGATAGTGTGTCTTTGTGTACATTGAGTGTAGTGTGAAAGATTTTTTTGATCCTGCATTTTGTATTGTGAAATTCCGACACTCATTTTGGATAGTATCTTAGTAACCGACTGCCCAACAGTCTGTATGTTATCTTACTTAGTCACGGAAATAGTCGTAGTATCGACATCTGCATTACATGGAGAGGTTTGGAATTGATAGATATGTCATGAAACAAGTTTTGATATCCTCTAAAGTTTCGAGAAGAAGGTTGTATAATGAGTAATATGTGAACATTGAAAATCCGACAAGAACAACTAATTGTGGATGTGTCATACTCAAAGTTTCTATAAACGGTACTATTTGAGCTATTGAAATATCCTGCAGTGACTGTTGTGATGATGTTAGAAGAGCATATTTAATTACTGAACATGATGCGTTATTTACCGATCACAACAAAGCAGAAACCTCTCCCGTTTTTTCTCACGCACTGTACAGTCATTGCCATAATTATAGCCCCTTTCTTGAAATCGGTTGACCTTTCTAAGAATCTCAAGCAGAGACGTGTTGGTTTAAAGTTATGAAAAACCCTGACATGTCCTTACTTTCTGGTATATGGAACAGTATGAAACTATTATAGGGAATCAATTCCACTCTATGTTTGTGCTTTCAAAAACAGTAAACCCTTCTCTCGATTTTTCAATTAAAGGCGCAAGGACCATGTTCATTGCGTTATGTAACGAATCCATTTTGTTATCTCTAACCAGTGATGATGAAGTAAATGGTACGTGGTCGTCAATAGGAATAATGTCATCACCGTTTCTGTAATTTTTAAAACTGTAATCCTCTTCTTCGCGCTGGAAATTTGAGCCCCGCAATTTGACAGGAAGGAATCCAACCAAATAATCCATGGTCTATGACGAACGTCTGAACTGTTCATATGCATTCAGAAATGTGACATGCATTGGATACACAACTATCGATTGCGACTTCAATTTTGTTGCTGTTTTATCTGTAAATATCTCTAATATTCCAATGAACAACTTAGGTATTGTGTCCTTGCTCTGATTCCATTAAATTGAAGGCCTGAAATTTCACATGATGCCTTGTTTCATGGACATGTATAAATTTGAGAAGAATTCTAACTGTAGTGGATGATGATTGACGAAATCATATTTCAGTTCGTTAAAACAAGGTCTTAATGAAACATCATTCTCAGTTTCTAATTTACTTTGCGTTTGCAACACCTCAATAAGGTTTTTTCTGTACAGAAATGCCTTCCTATTATCGTTTGAAGTAATTCTGTACAGTACCTCAACTTTCTGATATCCATCATTGATTAAACCGTTAGCAACGATGCTATTCGCAACAAATAAAAATGCTTTGAACTATTTTAGGTTTCGGCAGACGACATCTCCGTTGAAGATATCCTCGTAATGCAACCGAATGAAGTTGTGTACAGCATTGACACGTATTTCTTTTGATAGGGCCAAAAACTTGTTTGCAGCAACACATACATCACTTATCTTTACCGAGATTACAGGTGTATCTGAAGTGCCTGGCGAGGAGGTATCTGGCTCAGGTTGGGTCTCCAAATTTTAGTTGATTGATTCATGACAGGCATGTGCTATGTGAGATTGGTCGTGAATACTGGAATAATTTATTACATTTCGTGTAAAATCCAATTTCTTCTTTTTTATTGTACTTGCGTGGGGCTTAATGACGTTTATAATCAATCTATATCTGTATAGTATGTGCAATATCGGTTATGACATACAAACGTTTTCGTCACCATTATTGAAGAAGTTCAGTTATGTATGCATTAATATTTTTGAATTGTTGTACCGTTTGTACTGCTTTGAAATAGAAATTTTGTTTGTCCCACAGTCATTTTACAGTGTGGATCTGTGTTGAATCACGACGGTGCAAGTACTACCATAATGTACATTTCAATTAATCGGCACAGTAACAGTGTGAAATCTAGATGACTGTTTGTATCGAAATTATGGAACATACATAATTGAAGTAATTGATGTTGACATATGGAAAGATGGGAACGTCGATTTACCATAAAAATAGCGGATCCTTAGAAGTGGGAATATGTTTTATCGTGAATAAGTAGAGAACAGTTTTATTTAACATATTTAACATATAAGTAATTCCTTCGAAAAATGAAAGCAAAGTAGAAGTATGATATGGAGAGATGTCATACCAATGACATATATTTTCCATCTTCCAATTCCAAACTAGCCATATAATCTGCAAGTTACATTTCGTCAATATTAACGTCATTCTTATTATCATTACTAGCATTATAATCATTTTAATCTGCAGGTTGTGAATATTATTGGAATAATGTGATGTTTCATGGCCGTTGTTTTTACCTCTTCGGCTCAAGGACTGTCTGGGCGAATATTCGATGGAATCTCTCAAATTACTGTCCTCATGGATGATAAACATATGATATCTCAGAAATAAGTACCTTCCCATCCGACACTAGTATGTTGTACATAACTATGTCCAATGAAAATAGATTGTGCTGGTATTTCAATTTATTCTGCTTCCAAACAAAATCTAATATCTTCTTTTCCTCTTCACTTTGATAGACATATCGATGGGATCAAGGTGCTATCCATAGAGAAATAGGTTCAGTGGCAGTTTTAATAGTGACATACACAGGTGGAACCACTCATCTAACGTCGAAGTAATTGTGTCCGTGCTGTGGTGGACAATTCTTGCCCGTGATGAGAAAACGGCCACACCGCTTGGAATGTCAGTCCGCCACTCGTAATTGTTGTCTATATTCAGTAAATCACCCATCCATCCAATCCACAAATCTACTACAGAACGGGGCTTGGTTATCCAAACATTGTCACAATAAGCTTCAAATATTTTCTCCAGTAAATTTGATAACGACCAACTCCATAATTTCGTTCGTATTCATCTTTTTCAGAAATGCTTATGTTGATAATTGGATTCCAGAATTCTATACCAAGTTCAGCTTTCAGAGCATCCTCGCTAGGAACCTAGCTTTGCACCTCATGAAAGAATATTCCAATTCAAGTGCATGGGAATTGGTGCTCTTCCGAATACAACTCCACCATTTCAGTACTAATGGATGGATAGATATCTAACGTATCAAACATTCCTTCCAGAATGCAATTCCCGTCACTATCCAAATTTTGCTTTTTCCTGCTGCAGAAGAGGGTACCCATTCCTGTCATATTACCATTCTGCACTTCAAGCAACTTTTCTTCTTCAGTCGAATGAGAATACAAACCATATATTCCATTTGCGTATAAAGAGCCCATTTTCCTGCAAGATTTCTCAGTTCCAAAATTTGCACATATGAGAAAAAACATGAGCACGGTGATGATTTGGATTAATGCAGATCTCAATAATGTTGTCGTATCACATAGCAGTTCTTTCGCAAGTACTATTTCCTTTTCCGGGCCCGGATTATCAGATATGAACTGTCTCACCCTCTAATTACGAAGTGTATCCTATTCGGATACATTATTCACGTACTTCATCACTGTATGCAGAATGCGATGTAAAATGGTTAGAGGTCGTCACTACATCTTCACAACGAGTTTCAATTATTCTAATGCCTTCACGAATCCAACAGGAGGAACCTATGGTGGTGCGATGTTGTCGTACAAGCCGATATTTTCTGCAGTTTTACGCGGAGGAATTGGTTTCGGAATTGAATTCTGTTTCTTTTGTAGCAACAGATGACCTACTTTCAGGTAATGGATGTTTCAACTTACCCGTTTTGAATTTCCCAATGGCATCTTCCTGACTCCTTTTGCAGTTTGCGGTTACTTCACTGTTTTCGATGACTGGGGTGGCGGCGGCTAGTCATCATCGCTGTATATACTAATAGGGTTGAATTATTACGTTTTCTGGCTTTTTCTTCTTACTGCACAGCCTCTATGCACATCCATTCGAGCATCTACATTTTTACAGATTCCACAATCTTCATTGTTCTTGAATAAGTAGTCATTTATTTTCTTCACGAGTGATGTATGTCGAGACGAAGCTCGAGTAATAAGCTTCCCCGACTTGTTGCCCTGATAGAACTTTAATATATTCATATGATTGGAAATAATTCCCTGACATTTTGCGTCCTTGACCTTTTCTCCGGAATAGAGACCGCCATTGGATCGTTCGTTGATTTTGGAACGTTTTCATCTCCAAGGTTACATCCAGAGTGGCCAATTTCGTCAAGAGCGGTGTAATATTCTTTCAATAAATCGATACCAATTCGATAGAAACAATTAGCATCAAAAATACCCTTTACTCGGCTGGTGAAATAAGCTTCTTCGCCGTCCAAAAGGTAGAGTATATCCTCCTCCGTTCCATTGAGGAGATAAGACTGTTGAAATAGCTCACACAACCCTCCTCACATTCTTGACCAATTCCAAACTGTGTAATTGTCCTGAGCTTTTCTATGAAAGTTTCTATTCTACAGAGAATTTTCGCGACACGTGCATACCGTTCATACGTTGAAGAGATTTTCATATCAAGAAAATTTCTTCTGTCCATATTCCGAGCAATATCTTTCAGCCTTGCATCTTGAAATGATATTCCATACTCCTCCGGGAACTTTTCAGCATACCGGATTACACTACTCATCAGGTCGATGAATGAAGTATCCCTCTTAGTTTTTGAAGAAGAGATGTTTCACGTGCGACTGAGGATGATAACCTCCCAAGGTGTCATTATCGGTCTGTCCTTTCGCACCAAGAGAATCACACAAATGCCATCTTTTGTCCAATTCAAACTTGGTTCCATCTAACCACTTAACTTCCGCAGTGCTGAAAGCAGATTTCGACCGTCTAATACCACCATAGACTTATCGTCATTTAGAACATAGATTCCATTTTCATCCTTGCATATTTGTCCAATACCATATACTTCCCATCAACATCTTCAGATTCAAATGAAACTGAAATCATACCAAAACCACTTAATACTGCCCGTTCCGGAAGGAAGAAACAAAGGATTCATATTGGTCACCATTGACATCCCGAAGTGGATTCTTGAAATTCCTCACTTGACTGACTCGGAACTATATTCGACATTTTCATGGTTCTTGAGTTGAAAATTCAGAAGTTTTATGGACCCAATATCTTCTTCATCTCTATGATCAGCTGGTTCAAAATCGGAGGCCTTCATAACCTGAGAATCCCAACAACAGAAGGAATCTGGCCCTTCCAAATCACTTTAGCCCAGATGTTCAGTATCGGAATACATATTCCATCGCCCTATATGCTCATTGCCAATATTAAAACGTACGCCCCTCACAGTAGCTGTCGATGAATACAAGTAGCGAGAACTATATTGTACTCGACGATGACAATAAGCGTCAGGTAGTAGTACAGTAGCGATATGAAGTTAAGGAGAGGCGTGAATAACACGATAGGGTACGAGATTTCCTACTGTAGAGAAGGTGATGAGATGCTATGCAATTAGGGAGTGACGTGAATTTGATAGACTAGTGAAAGGGCGGACGACCGAGATGAGTGCTCACAGGCTAACTGACTACAGCGATTAGAATACTTCGGACAAGAGCAAGGGAGTAACAATACTCACTTGTATATTTCTTGACTGGGTGACTACACCTGGTCGGGAATAATTCTAAACTTTGAGTTTAATAATTATAGGTTGAGAAATGAGAAGCGAAACAGAGATAGAAAAGAGAATGGTGCGATGGACGTTCTTATGGCAAATAAGAACTTCATCAGCTGAATAAAGGTCAGTAGTCCATATTGTCACTAGGTATGACACGTGTATGGAAGAAACGTGTCAATGAGGTTCCAACCAGTTTTGAGTAGTCTGGTTTCAGTGAAAGAGGTGTGTTGTATTAGTGTGGCCAATTTGTAACACCACATGAGACTGCTGTATTCATTAGTAACTATACCAACCATTACTGCAGTGATCTCAATAAAATTCCAGGCATGATTGTCTGTTGATGTCTTACTGAATACAGCGGGGGCAGTAACATAGGGGCAGTACAGCTGAATTGAGACCCATAGGATAATTCTTCTGGCCGTTGCACCTAAACCGTATTATTCAAGAAGTAAGCCTTGTTCCTCTCCGTGACCTATTCGTGAGCGAGTCGATCTTGGATTTTAAATGGGAGACTATAGAATCAGGGCGTACAATTATTGTTGGAATTTTCAATTCTTTCGCTGGACTAAGATCGGAAGATGATGAGCCGTGTGAAGATGTGCGAGCCGAAACCGTATGATACACCTTCTTTACTTTCTAAAAGTCTTGTATAACTTGTTTTGTAAAGGATCAGTCCATGGATGAACAGTAAATTCCGAATGCTGACATCTCCGGGACTTGTATAGCAATATTTTTGAGCAACCTAAACTTTTCTTCATAATGGAAACTCACCTTGGAGTACAAGACGTCAAGTTTCGTCATCGATGCTACCAAGTCGTTCTCATCCAGCGTTTATTCCATTGAACGACGAATGATTTATTCCAGTGCCTCACGAATGTCAAAAAATTCGACGGAGCGGTCTTGAACGCCAAAAATTCCATCTCTTCTGTCGGTAGCGTTTCGTTATTCTTGAACCTTTCGAAGAATAATTCGAATGCCGGCCCTTTTAGATGTGCCATTAATTCGAATATATTCTCCGATTCGTCTTTTTCTCGAATCGCGATGTTCTCGAGGTAAAAGAGGAAAATATTTACGTCGCGTTTTACATTGAACATGCATACTGACTTCGATTTTGAATCTCCAGCCCTCGAAGAGATTTCCATGTTGATACCACAAAAAAAGGTTCGAGGAAAGCTACCGAAACACCTAAAAGTACTGAGTTTGTTCAAAAATGTCATCGTTCCCACGCTGAATTCTTTGCGTTCAAGCTTACTTTCTTTCTCTTTTTTCCATCTTCGCCACATCGAAGCCATTAACTAACCCCTTCCACTGACAGCCCCTAATCCGGACAAGTGTAGCATCTACCACTTGATATACCAATTAAACTCCACGCATAATGCACCATAAATCACCTGATGCGTAGTGCATAATTGGAATACAGTACCTCGTAGTCAAAAAATATGTAGCAATAAAACAAAGTAACAAAATAAAATTACGACACTGACAAATTGCCTAATTCTGCGCTTCCGGATTGGGCGCACAATGTTGGTGACGATGCTTACCAAAATACTGGATCACTAATAACAACCTGCTCTAGGACCGTACCATCACGACAAGATTCGTTTAATTTTTACTACTCCTCTTGCCGAATCGTTGTTGAACAAATGCTCGGCATAATCTTGAACCGGCGGGAATCTTTTGGTCCAGGATCAGATTTTCAGTTTAAATTACTACAAATATAAGATGGTGTGTTTCAAATTACTCAAATTCATTGCGGAAAGGGGACAAGAAGAAGTGTTGGAATGACACCAAACCACGTCGAAAATGTCATGGATGGTGAACCCGTTATTCATTTTCAGAATTTTCTACACTTTGCAAGAAATATTTTAAGTGATCGCAATTATCAAAATACTTCTAGCATGACAACATTGCCCGCGATCTGGAGCACCTGAGATTTGTTCTTGACAACATGGCACGTGATTTGGCTATCATTCAATTTGTGCGAAGGACAACCGGACGGTGTCCTTCACATTTGCAAGAAGGATTTTAAAATAATATAATATAATAGTTGTTGTTTTTCACTCCTCGCGTTATCACGCATAATTTCCAATTTTTGGATACTCTCCAAAGTTCTTCTTGAAGCCCTCTCATCCACGTTCACTATTTCTGCATTCCTTTTTAAGCTTTTCTTCTTGAGTGTCCTTGATTGCACTGTCAGTTTGTACACTAGGAGCAAGCGCATTAAAACTTCCAAGCACACTAATTATAATATATCGATAATTATTGGACAATCGTGTTCGCCCCCCAGTGGGACACAATTGTCCAATAATTCGGGGCATTCCTATGTGTTCTTCATCTGTTTCATTACTTTTTCGTTTCTTCCGTTGCGACAAGCTTGGAACGAGTGTGTATTTATTGATTGTAAAATGAGGTACTCCGTTCTTGATGTAACAATTAGTGTACATGACGTAAGGTTTATCCTCGGAAAAATAAGGAAATATGTACGGCTCTCACTGCCCACTAGACTCATACTGCAGTAAACGAGTCCCATATAATGAATTAAAGTTGGAGAATTTTTCCTTCAGTACCTATGAATCATCCTCACACGCCATCCATGCTGCATCGATCCATAAAATGTCGGCACGTGTGAAACCACTGGAAAGACTATCGACAACCGGTTGTTTGAAGTTCTCGTCATTGAACAGCGGCACTATGTGTTCATCCCAGGGGTTGGAGAGATGGGTTGTTGAGTTTGTGCCTTTTACAAAATGAAGATATCTGTTGCCTCTCCACTATCATTCTGGGATCTCCCAGTAAATATAGAATCCAAGAAAAATCTGGTGTGTTAAAGTCTGCGCGTATAGCAGTTTTTCTTAAACGCTGTTTAATCTATGTCTTTGAATCAGTTGTCCGTGAATTACTTTTCCTACCTGGTGCTTCATTCATCCGTACTAACTATCTCTCCTCCCCGCGGCAGTACTGACATTCATCGTCATTGTACGTATTCTGTAGAACTTTAACCATTCTTATAATAGAACCTTGTCCACTGTCACAATTTCAGGTCATGAATTTAAAAATAGAGATTAAAGATACTTTATGATCTAGATTTCGCGGGGAAATGATCTCTAGTTTGTCCTTATTCAATCGTATTTCATTACAGACTTTCAAGGCCTTCACGAACCCATTCATTTTGTCACCTGTTAAAAGAATTTAATTCAACAATTGTGATTGCATCATCAAACGATGAAAGTATCACGAACCCTAAATTTCTCCTGTCTATCGTCTGATGTCGAACAACAATGTCACCATAATTTACAACTTTTTCGGCAATGTATTCCTCACTACTGTACCCAACCACCTCATTTAAATTCCTTCTAAATTATTGAAGTGGTATTGGAAGTGGATCCATAATCGCACCCATCATTGGTTGATCCCACCACTTTCATTCCTTAACATTGCAGTCTAATTCATTGATTCGAAACAAACTACAATTACCGCCTTTCAGAAGAGTAAAATTACTTTCATTTCCTGTATATTGTGGTTTGTTTCTTTGCAACGCAACACGAATATTTTTCAAATATTTTTCTTGAGTCGTTGTGGTGTTTTCGAGCAGCATTTCGTTGGTGGCGCGGTGTGATTGATAAATGTGTAGCGTTTCAGCGTGGTGTATTCAAGTAAATACGTGCAGCGGCGCGAACGGCTAGATGTGAACAATACATGTTTGCAGTGTTTCGACATGATGTGTTCAATTAAATTTGTTCAATTAAATACTTTTCGGCGTTTTGTGTATCAAATTAATGTGTGCAACTTTTGCGACGTGTTGTGTGTTCAATAAGTATGTGCAGCTTTTCTGGCTTGTTGTGTGTTCAATAAATATGTGCAGCTTTTACGACGTGTTGTCTGTTCAATAAATATATGCACCTCTACCGCTTGTGTTCAATAAATATGTGCACCTCTACAGCTTGTGTTCAATAAAGGGTGCACCTTTACGTCGTGGCACGGTGTGTTTGATATAATTTGTAGTTTTCAAAAGATGATAGTTGCAAGTAGTTTTGGAAGAGGTATGTTACCTTCCTTTAGTTTGTATCGCCGTTCGTTGTAGTAGAATAGGGTGGGAGGATTGTGATGGGGTAAATATCTCGGATCATTGTTTTAAAAGTACATCTGTATTAATGAACCAGCAATGAAATTTTTGCGACTTTCCATCGTCAGTAAAATGAAAATACAATATGGTCCAATATCACCACGGATTTCTGGAAATTAAAGTGTCCAAAATGGGCCAAAATGAGGTGCTTATATTTAGACTTCATTAGGATTACACTTTGGCTCATTTCGGGAAGTTTCATTTCAGGCTTTTGGAAGTCATTGAGGACAGTTTTGGTAAATCTCCTTTCGGGAGTTCGGGAGTGAAATAGGGGCATATTGGAAAATATTATCTCGGCATTTTCAAAGTGAAATGTGGCAATATTGTAAAAGCCAAATGGTCCAAAGTGACATTGGCAAACTTCAATTGAAATATCGAATTGTTTCCAATATCACCTGGGACTGTTTTTCCTTTACCCAATACGTCTATTCCTGTTTTCAATAGTTTTATTGGGAAAATTCTATATGATCCGAGATGACATTGAAAACGGATTGATACACGTATTGAATTTTTCCAATATCTCTTTGGAAATATTGGATTTCATCCAATATTGGGGAACCAGAATAAGCGTATTGGGAAAACCAATTCTGTCCAAATTAATATTGGTAACAATGAAATTTACGTATTAATAGATCTCAAAGTAGCTTCGGTTCATATTTCAATTATCCAATATGATTCACAGTGATATTGGAAATAATTCAAAATGCCTTTTCATAATCTCAAAGTCTCTGTGGAGCATACTGAAGTTGTCCAATTCGAATATTGCGGAACCGTAATAAGCGTATTTAAAAAAGGAAATACGGTCCATACTGTTATCTGAAAAATGAATTTTGCGTATTGATACATCCCAAAGTCGCTTTAGTTCATACTGAAATTATCCAGTACGAATATTAGGAAACACTATTAATATAATTGGACATAATCAGTAAGCACTGCAGTGAATCGGAAACAATTCAATATTCCTATTGTTATATTCCTATTTCACTTTCGACTGTATTTCATTTGGCCAAAATGTTACAATGACACTCCGGTAAATGATCTTTCATTGTATTATAATAATATGAATGTATTTCGCTGCAATATGTAATGGAAAGAATGGCACATAAAAGGAAATAATATAATGTTCTTAATAATAGTCATAATGGAAATGGACGTGGGAAATGGAAAATAATCGAAAAAGTGAAATTTGTGTTGTAGGAAAACCGTACATTAGGACCTATCCTAAAATAAAGTACGGGGTGAGGGGATTCGTAAAAATAAAATGAGGGCCTGTGACATGGATGAAGGTTAGTAAATTATAATAAACATATAACTGACATGAAACAATTTGGGAATACTCTGAAAATTTACATATAAATACGAACATATACGTTATGTGATGACAATATGACACCACAGAACGGAATGAGATGAAAAACATCAAAAACCAAATGAGGATAATTTGAGTGAAGCCATGCGTTGATGTTTGGGAACGGTGGTGCCTATAAATAGAAAAAGTCGTCGATTCTATACTTTTCGCCGTCGTCCGTCCTTCAATAATCGACGTGCGACGGCGAGAAGGAAATGCGTAAACAGTAAATTACAGTATGAATTTAATTTACTGTTTTCATGATCCCTATTCACTTTCGTCCATCAATTTCCCATCATACATGCACTGAATGTACGAGTAGTACCCATTCAGTGGAAGTATGAAGGGAAATGGGGTCTACTAGTCGTCACATGACGTCAAAAATACAGTTTCAAGTTCCCCCTCCACTGTAGTACAGTGGAATGTATTACAGCGGAGGGGAACTGCAATATATTATAATTTCATCATGAGCCATGAATGTCTGGCGTGAAAATGACTACACGTCGACAAATTTAATCAACTTGACCCCTAAAACAGATGTCATCAACACCTAACCATAGATTAGTTCAAACCGGACAGCACCGAAGGACAGGACAGCAACACAGGGACAGAAAAGGAAAAATCTATTCTTCGCCCATGAGTGGGATCATGTTTAAGGGGGTGGGTGATCAACCATGCCAAACCAGGACAAAAGACGAAGGAAGTCAAGCTTGATTGGCCATGGAAATTCGTATTTACACAAATTTCCGCAAAGTTGCTCCCATTAAATAAAATGTTTAGCAATTGTGAATGATGGATTTTTGAAACAGAAATTAAAATTTAATCTTTAAGTTATCCATTTTCGTCAGGTGAGTTCTTAGCGAGGTTTGAACTTCATTCAGAAAAAGAACCGTTGAAACGGGTTGTCGTCATGAACGTAATTAAAAAAAGAATACCGTAGTATCGGTGTCATACTGAGACTACATTATTCGATTATTTAACATGATGAAAATGAAATAGGTGAAAAAGCTGATTGAAACTTTTGAAAGCGAGTTCAAAATTTGAAACTGCACAAATTACAAAATTTGAATATGAATTCGACTTGGAATAGAAAAAACTGAACCGCGAGTTGCCAAAGCCAAGTTCATCCGTCGCGTTGCACAGGCAATTAAATGACCTCGATGATATCTTGCTGCCAATTGTAGACTCGACAATTTCAATGATGTGTGTGGATGAGAAACCTGACGTGATAAGAAAAATTTAGCTTTTCAACACTGACTCCACAAAATATTGTATATTCATGTTACCACATTAATAAATTTAGCGCCACATATCTGTGATTTTCAGATAAAGCCGCGAAATTCTCATCAGCATACATTAAATAGGCGCTTCGGCGCGCTTCGGCATTTGTCGCCAAATGCAATTGTCCCTTGACTACTAAGCGTCAAAATTTCTTTGAATTTAAGTGGAATGAGATGACAAAAGTTCGAGTACTTTAACGCAACTAGGATGTATAGCTGATTCCAGGTGTTGTGAAACCAGCGTATGGTAATGTATTTCAAGTTGAATAATTATCTGCTAGTAGTAGTATTTCTGGAAGTGGGATAGACAAAGGAATGGAAGACGGTGTTACTGTTGCAAACAGTTCTTGATTACTGATAGGGACAAGTAAATTTACATTTCTACTTTCCATGGGTGTTGAAATCATAGGTATGGAAGAATCACATGTAATAATATTATTGGCTCTAAGAAATGAAGAAGCTTTCATGACTCTGTTACTATCATCATCATCTAACTCCTAATTCTTAGTTTGTTCATCATCTTCATCATCCACATTGTGAAGCTTTCCAGTTTGAAATCCTCACCCCAGTCATCCTTTTTAGCAGTAAGGTCTAAATAACCTGATAAATAGTCGCTGTGTTTGTGGGAATGGGAGTGTTGGTAACAGTTGGTGGCAGTGATGGTAAGTAGCAGGGATGGTAATTGGCGGTATCGGTGGTTGCGACGGTGGGGGTGGAAACGGTTAACAGACGTGGGTAATGATGGGATGATGGGTAGGAGCTTTAAAATACTATCTATCGATGATAACGATGGTTAACGTGACAAAATAGAACATAAATTATTTTCAAATGAAAACGATAATCATATTGAAAATGATAATCATAATGAAAGTATTATGATGAATATGTTCTCATGTGTAATTTATGAAAATTGCATTGAAAAGAATAATAGAGTGTATGTCTATTTAAATAACGTGATTCCTGCTGAAAGACATAGCGCGAGATTTGCATTAGGATGTAAATTAATATAAAAATAATTGAAACCATTGACAAGAATTGATATAGTTATTCAAATAGAAATATTAAGAAATTTTATCGCTCCTCTTTGCTCCCCTCCTTGCTCTACTTTTCCCTTTCTGATCAATATGAATCGAATAGGCAGATTATTTAGTTGTCCTCGCTTGCACTTGAGCACGCTGCAAAACTCAAAGTCCTCAGCAGTGGACTCATCATATCAAGCGCAAGAGCACCTCGTAGTTATCGTATGAAATATTTTATTATTTAAAATTAAAAATGTCAATATTTAAATATTCCAAAATTTTAAAGTATCATAATAAAATATTACATGCGTGTTCATTTTTATTATTATTATTTTAACCCAGGAAACATATTTAAAATGACAGGAAGAAACTTATATTCTTCCAGCTCAATGTTATCGTCATCATTCACGTAAGGATCATGAAACCGACAACCGTTATTATCACCACCTTCCTCATCACTATCGCAGACGATGTCCATGGGATGATCGCCCAAAAATGGCATAAATTTTGAATCGAGGATAACACTGCGCAGCATGTAAGCATCTGCAACAGGCCCATACCAATTGCAAATATAGACATTAAAAAGTAGTAGTAATGACCATGGTTCGGGTAAATGAACGCCACATTGTATTGCCTCGTGTTTCGTAAGTGTTTTTGTTCATGCCCTTACTTACCCACTCTACATTCTTCTGAGAATGTCACAAGCTCTTCTGGATTGAGAGAATTATTTACAGACTGCAGGATACTATTCAGTAACTGACTTGCTACCATTCTCAGTAAATCTGTAAACCGTTTTACTGTATCCATTGTGACACGGTGCCCCCTTTTCTAAAGTTACTTTTTTGGTAAATGTGAGTTTCAGTTACTGAATTTTCGTCTTCTGAATGAAATTCCTCTCCTTTCCTGGGATGTTGAAGGAATCGATTTCAACCGTCATGATAGCATGCAAGCTTACTAGTGACCGAACCGTGGCCACATTTGCTCCTGTGAACCTTCTAAAAGCTCTCAATCCGATTTTTGCTGCCTCATTATCGAATAGTGTATCGGCACCTTCCACATCTTGTAATACTATATGTTTTACTACAGAATTATCGGAACCATGAGCACAAATGGCATCGAACTTCTTTCTCCTCCACGAAGACGTATGTGTGATATCATCAGGCAATGTCAAGAAAATCTTTGAAGAAGGCTCCAATTTATGTTTACTATTAACTGTCATGAAAGAAGAACTGCAGTGTTTCTTACTGGTAGCAATAATGGCGTCGTAACCTAGTAGGGAAAAGAAGGTGTCTTTCGCGGCTTCCTCCCTAGTGTTGAACTCTTGCTGACAACTTCTTTCAAACGTCTTGAATAGAATGTCACTGTTTTTAGAGCATTTTTATAGATCTGTCTCAAGCCGTGTTGAAATGTTCTTTTTCGAATCAATCATTGCAATTCCAACAAGCGCCAGCTCAATTAATTTTTTCTTCGATTCAGTTTTTGAACTAAAACTAGTTCTGGCCGGAGCCTCAACCATTAGGCAAATAGGTATGCACGAAGAAGGAAATGAAAAGTACCACCTGGTACACCTTCAGTAATAACGACTGATGACCATAGTGGATGTGATGAAGGCTCATTTTTAATGTACACTTCTTCCTTGTCGTGTATAGCCAGAACCCTCCATTGCCCATCTCATATTTTTCTCTTTCTTTGAAATCCATTTTCGGCTCCTATTAGATAGTAGGATCCATATGAATCCCCAAAGCATCGAAAACTTCCACACTATACTGATGAACGTAAACATGCATCCCATCGACAAACTTCAATAAAAACCTTACAAGCAGATATAGAAACATGAGATTTGGATAGTTCATTTGCCATTTCCATTTTAAAGCTTTTTTATATGTTTTAAAGAAGACCGGATGTGAGATTTATTCGTGATCACTATTTCGTTGCCACCGCTTCATCTGTCATCTTCATACACCCCACTTTAAGTTCTGTTCCTTCAAGTCCTTTTCCACAAGGAGTCACTTTTCGTACCACAGTTTCAGAGCATCTAAAAGCTGCTGCGTGACTCTCTTATGGTTTTCAATGTCGCCTTTTTATTCAATCAAACAAATCAATACGGAATATCGTACGACCCGAGGTTCCGTGACGGAAAGTTCGGTGTATTCACTCAGTAGTTCCATGTTGTTCCTCACTAGTGCTGTTTCCTACCAGATGATTACGTACATTGATACCATCATTATTACTACCATCATCATTACTTCTATTATTAATGCTACCACCATTGATAGTACTACCAGTATTCTCCTCTTCCAACAGACTCCTGTCTCAGGTATCTTTTCATGTACCTCCATTCGTTTCTTTTAACATAGATATTTTAGTGGTTCCTGTGCATGTCCTTTCTTCCTTACAGTGTCTGTAACTTGGGATGAAGATTGACCATTTTTTGTTATATTCTGGGTTACTGTAATGTCATCCCCAGTATCTTGTGCAGTTCATTCCACAGATGGCCCAGATACTTTCAAAGCAACATCAACGTTCGTAGAAAGCATCAATTATTTACGTCTCTATGCCTCTCTCGACGTTTGGTCCCCTCATTACTTTCGCCAACTTCATCTACCTCTATGTCTGCCTTTTTCTCCATAGTGTTATCGGTTGCGGGACCCGTTCACAATGTAGTGCTACAGGATTTTCAAGTTCCTGTTCTTGGGCATTGATTTTTTCAATTCAGCGGCCTTCGCCGTCAGGGAGCGACGCCTCGCTTTAAGACCGATTGGAGGTGGTATAGCTC
>JAULBU010099530.1:0-26661 GCA_032358235.1 Odonthalia washingtoniensis
GTCCCAGGATGCTGGATTTTTTGATTCGATCGTGCCAGACGGATCCCATAGTGATGGGTCCGATGATATTCTGATGGTGAGTTCTGCTGAAAATAGTTCGGCCCATGGACTGTCGGTCAGTTCCGCCTCTTCGAGCAGTCAGGATTTTCTTTCCGCTGCGCTTTCCGGAACGACTCCCGTGTCACCCCATGATCAACAGACGTCACAGATTACAAACTCTGAAGAACATGATTCAGTACTTTTAGAATCTCCGCAAGTTTCATCACGACGCCAACAACCACAAATTGAAGAAGATGATGATCAATTGTCACAGTCACAGCAATTGATCCATTTACATGAAGAATTATCAACACAGCAACAGCAAGATGAACATCTGCAACATCAACATGATCAACAACAACAGTGGCAAGAGAAAGAGAAGGAGAAAGAATTTCAAAAGCAACAAGAACGATATGAACTTCTACGTCAACAGCAACAAGAATTAGATGATGAATTGTCTCCACGACGACCACATCATCAACAATTTCAAGAGCAGCTGGATGATTTTGATATACAAGCTGGACAGCAGAATCAGTCACCTAAACAAGAAAACGACTCCGAGACGAATGACATTTTGGCGACTGCATCCCGTAGTTATTCTCTACCTGCACAACGTGCATCATTATCACCGACACCGACGTCACCAGGTATGTCATCACCGACAACCATGACTGACGTCGCCGCAGCTTATCAACCCACTTCACCAACTGCCCATACAAACGAAGAATCTCCAAACCGTAGGTCTGCAGGTTCTGGACAAGCGTTGATGGACTATGCATCGACACGTAACATAAACGAAGAATCTCCAAACCGTGGGTCTGCAGGATCTGGACAGGCACTGGTAGATTATCGAAGTGCACAAATCAACAGCAGTAGTGGCAACATCGCTCGTGTTAGCAACGAAGAATTTAACGGTAATACGTATGATGATGATATGGACAATTTCAGTTCCAGGCCTAGGTCGACAACTGAGAATCTACCATTACGCTTACAGTTGTTAAGTAGTAATGATGATGGTAATGAAGAAAATTTAGATATGGGATCAACTACATTGCAAACACAAGTTGATTCTACAAATGGACCTAGCGCTGTTGTACATGCAGCTGAAGATCATCGATTGATAAATGATTCTTCAATGGAACCTGCATCTGAATTTACGGCTGTGTACGACACACATGATAACATTACTGAAAGACTGGATGAAGGTCGTAGTAGTGATTTTGTAACAACTCCTGGTACATCATTGAATTTAAACATCACATCATCAACAACAAACAGTGGTATGAACATGAACAGCAATGGAATTGGTCGACATTTCGGATATCACTCACGACAAAATAATAGTCGACGCTATGGTAATAATGTATCAAGTCATAAAGTATATCGTCGAGCACGCCAATTAACACATTCACTTGAATGTGCAAAGACACAACAACAAGCTCAATCAGCCATCACAGCCATTGTAACATTCATCATAAACGCACAGGATGCCGTAGCCTTTGAAAGACAAGCAGCTTTACATGAAACGAACGCATTGACACATGTACTACGATTACAATCTACATACCCTATGCATGCTGGTGTTCAAGCTGCTTCAGCTGCGACCATATCATCGCTACGTCTTGAAAATGAATTGGTAATGGGTGCGCGTGCTGTCGATGGAAGTTTAGCCGCGTTACAAATCCATCGTGACGATACTGAAGTTTTACGTGAAGTTTTGTTAGCGCTGGATAGTGTTTCCAGATTGAAAAGTATCCGAAAAGAATTATTTCCAAATGCCGGTGTGATTGATTCTGTCGTTGTGAATGCTATGAAGGTTTATACGGATGATGTGAGTATACAGATTGCAGCTGTGAAATTATTAGGGCATGCAGCTGTGAAATGTGAAAGAAATCAAATTGATATTGTACGTAGTGGAGCTTTAGCATCTGCACTTACTACATCGATTAAATTTCCACGTAATCGTCAATATCATATGCAACTAAGTCTTCTCATTCGTAACATAACTGTCAGTGAAAACACCACTATACACTCAACTAGTGTAATGATTCGAGGGAAAAGTGATGATGAAAAAGAAGGAAAAGGGGTTGGAGTTGTGAAAATACTCTTAGAATGTTTAAGGTTACATGGTCACATATATTCAATAGGTCTACATGCGATATGTGCATTGTTTCATATATCATCAACACGAGAAGGAACGAATTCAATTATATCATATCAACAATTCGAACAAGTTTTCGTACATATTGCGTCAAGACATCCTTCTAAAGTGAACATTCAAACTATGTGTCTCGCCGTGATGGGACGAATCGTAACAGCAGGTGGTTCATCAGTTGCCAGAAAGTTATTAGATGCAGGTGCTGTTCGTTTAGCACTTGGTGGTATGCACCGATTCGTAAACAGGCGAAACGTTTTGTACTATGGTGCGTACATGGTCAGAAGTACTATGCAAGTACTAGGAGGTGGGATGGATGAAGTTATCGCTTGTGGCGGTGTTGAACGATTACTTGATTTATTATATTGTACAGTCGTTACTCCTGCATCATCAAATACTTCTTCCATCATTGATGAACCTCTTGCTGGATACGCCGAGTAAATTATTATTATAATTTTATATTTAGTTGTTTTGTTGTTTCCATTTCCGTGCTACGGCAAGAAGACGTGATGTAGCAGTTTGTTGCTGAGTATTATTATTATCGCTTCGTTCTGGAAGATTGATAATTGTTTTGCCGTTAATCACAACACGTTTAGGCATACGTTTTTGAACTATCTGTATATAATAATCTTTCTTTTCTTCTTCTGGACGACTTTGTTCCCACGCAAGCCATGCCTCAGTCATGTCAAGTAATCTAGCACTCGGTTGTTCAGACGTTGTACTGAGTCTCGCACGTTGTTCTGTTGCTGTATAAGCCCTTTCAAATACTGATCTGACACTTTTATCATCTTCATCAAGTTCCATCATCAATTCGACATATGCTGTCCATACCTGTTGTTGTCTCTCAGCCCATCCTTCATCTTTATCATCAATATCATCACTATCATTTTGTAACCGTGTCGTACATTCATCAACGTAACCTTCGAAACGTCCTATAGCTTCGTCTTTATCATATGAAGCTGCGACCAATCTAACAAGTCGACTCCATACATCACCAACTCCACCACCTTCACCTTCACTTCCATCCATATTCATACCACTTTGACCGGAAAGTCGGTAAACATTTATGGCAAGTTCTAAAACAGTCACTGCACGATCTACTTCACCTAAACGTTGTTCAAGCTGTGACAAAAGCACAAACGCTTTGATTTGCCCAGGATGTCGTGTAAGCCAAACTGTGAAAACTTCTCTCGCTCTGTCTACTTCACCTACAGCACATTCCATCTGTGCATACTCTTCATAAACTCTGCCCTTCCCTGGCAGTACACCAAGCGCAGCCCCGAAAACTCTTCTAGCCCCTCCAAGATCACCACGTCTTACCTCTGCATGAGCATACTGTATCCATAATTTACCAAATGAGAATTTACTATGCGGCACTATACTCACACATCTTTTATATACCTCTATAACTTTTTCCATGTCGGATTGATGAAGTTCGATCCATGCAGCATATGATAACCATATGTAAATGTATCTACTCCATGCTATTTTAGTTTGAATTTCAGGTTTGTTTGATATGGCATTTTCATATACTTGTATAATACGTTCATATTGTTTATCATTTGTTGATGATTGAGAGTATTCATTTTCTTCTAATGTAACCAGTTTAAACCATGTATCATAATCATTTTTATTCAAATTTAATATATGTTCAAATTGTTTCCGTCTTTTATTAACTAATATATCATCTAAAGCAGACCTATCACCAAATTGTTTTTCAAATTCCGTGTACGATTTATCTATAACACCTACATCATCATCATCTTTTAATTGTTCAATAGCGAACTTATAAATAGATCGAGCACGTTCTATTTGTCCTCTTCTTTGCTCAAACTTTGCAAACGATATATAAAATTCAACAGTGAATTGCTTAGGTTTTAATTTCTCGCATGTGATTTCATAAATTTTTCTAGCTCTTCCATATTCTTCATTCCTTTCTTCAAACTTTGCATACTTAACATACATTTCACATAAAGGATATGAACTTACCAACATTTCATAAACATTTCTAGCACGTCCAATTTTTTGGTTGTTATCACCATCATCAACAACTCGTAATTCAAATCGAACGAATGAAAAATAAACATTTTTATCTGGTAACCATTTCAACCATCGACTATAAATATTTCTTACAAGATCATATCGTCTTAACATTTCCTCCATATGTACATACCTTAACCATAAAGCATCGCACCTAGGTAATAAAGCTACGGCGCGGTCTAAAATATTCCTTGCATGATTAACAAATCTATGTCTCATCTCAAATTCAGAGTATTGTATCCATACACTAACATTCCGATATTCATTGTCTATAGCTCTTTCATACACAGACCGTACACGCATGAAATCTCTTTGTGTTTCCTCCCATCGCGCATACCGTATCCATAAAGGGATATGTGAACGGTTACGCACTATACGCATTTCAAATTGTTGTCGTTCCGTTCGTTGATATTCATTCAATTCTTCAACGTCAGCTATACGTAGTTTGGGAGTCGCTGATAAAGATGGTGATGGTTCCTTCCTATCCCATGCTTCACGTAGTAATTGTTCGGCTGTGATTTGTATCGGTGCTGCTGATTTGTTCTTAATTCCTTTAGTGTTTGACGGACGTGCATGTGGTGGTAATTCCGCAATAGTTGTTGGCGTCTCCATTTTTGAGTTTTTTTTTTTGGTGATGATGAAGAGATGAAGGTGGACAGTGAGTGGAGAAAAGAAGGATCTAATAAAATTTAAGGGATCAAAATTTATAGTTTTGTGTACAGTTTTCGAGAAACAACAGTTTTCGAGAAACAATCAGTAAGGCCAAATAGGACAAATATACACGTTTCAGCATTTTTATCAAAAGAATCGCCGAAAAGAACGAAAGCAGTGTATCATCTCTCCTCTACAATCACTTACTTCGCGGGAATCTAATCTGACGCAAGCCCTTCTTTTCTTTCGCGCTTTTTTCATCATCGGAAAGGTGCCTTTTCTTTTCCGCCCTTCCCCTTGGTGCTTTAAATTCAATCGGGAGGGGAGTGACACGCGAAGAGTCGTTCGGAGTTGTAGATTTCTACAACTCCGCGTGTTGGAAGCTCGTACAGTTGAAGGGACCAGGGCAATCAATGACCTTTTTAGAATGTTATTTCCGCAATCAATAAACTTATCTCTTCTTCACTTCCTCATTATCATCCTCATCATCATGTTCATCATCACGATATGACCAAAGTTCCGCATATGGGTCATTTACATGCAGCTCAGAGTTGAGCAAATTAATTGAGCAAATTCTATTTTTAATTGCTAATGTAGCAGTATCTCAATTATCTAGTAATTACTTACAATTATTTAATTACACGATACCAGTTGCATAAATCATGTAAAATTGATTATGTATTCGCCAGATAGCATGTATGGCACATCTTTTCTTTAGGATGGTCGTTAAAATTAAGAATAATAAAAAGAGGAGTGCATGGTGTGTGCATCCACATGTCTGATCTATGGTTAAACATCACCAATGCAATACTGGAAATACGATTTTGTTTGTATTGATTCTCTGTCGGTGGACTTGTCATGGATTCTTAACAAGTTAAGAGTCCATATGAAATCCATACTACTCCCCTGCTTTTCGGTTGATGGTCTCAGCTGACGTCAAAGGTTACAATAAATTTAGTACGGTAGTCAGAAACTGGTTGACGTCAAGGATCATGTAAGCGTAGACGAAAAAGGTACGAGGTCATCTGAGCTTTTCAACGCTGTCGATGTCAAAGACATGACTGTTGCTGCAAACGGCAGGGTTACATGATGAATTGAAATATCAACAACAAAGAAGGACAAGTAAAGGTGTGTGCTCAATCTTCAACAGACTTCATTGTTTAAAAACGAAGGTTTATTTGTAGAGAGTTTTTTCAAAAATACGAAGAAAAGAGCACTTCCATCAACTTTTCACTACATATTCTTCTTCAATTCATCATCTTCATCATCTTCATCATCACTTCTAACATCACCATGATCTGAAATTTTCTTGCCGTAGAATAATTCATTGGCGACCATTC
Source organism: Odonthalia washingtoniensis (assembly GCA_032358235.1). NCBI lineage: Eukaryota > Rhodophyta > Florideophyceae > Ceramiales > Rhodomelaceae > Odonthalia > Odonthalia washingtoniensis. The sequence continues at coordinate 6,226 of JAULBU010099530.1, forward strand.
TAAGTGCGAGCGTAAACCAAAAGCAATGCAATACCAATAAAACCGTAAGTGCAACAAGGAATAATGCATAATGCACTAAATAAGTATCATAGAACATAGCCCATTGATTAAATGACGGTTCAGTAACCATAAGCTGTAAACATTCAACCATGATGGCGTGGACAATTCTAGAATACAATACCAGTCTAGAAATATAAAATGTAACGACAAATGCAGCGAATAATGCAATGTCAATACCTTTTACTTGTAGATGATGAAAGAATTTAGAAGAATATAAAAAAATATCTCCTACATCATGTAAAGCTAATACAACCATACCGACTCGAACGTATGCATACAAGTAGGACATTGAAATCATACCAACAGTAACTATATGATGTATAATGTATTGTGCATAATCAGATCGTTTTGAATCCCAGATAACTAAAAAAACACTGGCTGACAAATAAAATCCGAATGCTTGTATATAATACCATCTTTCCACATTGACCATTGTTGTTGGATTCGGATATAATAAATCTTTGACGACACTGGAAGAATTACTCCAAAGATTGCAACTCCATGTGACGTTTGGCATAACTATAGCAATAAAGTATGTGAAAACGAAAAGGTAGTACGTTGTATAGTAAAGATCTTCTGTTAATTTAGAGGTTAGTTTACGGGAACGGCTGGGGAATAGTTTTGGCATGATTGTGTGCTGCATATACAATCGAATAATAATTAGTGAGATTGCTATAACGACGGAGATGAGTATATCACGTAGTTGAATGTCCGGGTTGAGTAAACTTGGTTCATTGGCGGTATCTCGAAATTGCTGCTGTTGTTTTAAAGATGACAACACATTTTTTAAGAATGCGGGGAGTCTCAACAACCCTCCCGTCGCCAAGTCCATATTTTAATGTTTTAATATGTTAGTTTTTAAGAATTAGTTTGTTCCGTTTAGATGGAGATGGAGATGGAGATGGAGATGGAGATGGAGATGGGGATGGGGATGGGGGATGGATAAGAGGGTGACGTTGCAGAGTGTTAACGAAAAAACATTTACAGAATTTTAAAATTTTAATTTTAGGAAATTTAAAATTTAGAATTCATGGGAATAGAACAGTACATAGGCAGTCCGACTACTCTTCATACATGTGAATAGACTTTGATTGAGATCACTTTCACTTATACCAGTGACCACCGAATCATCGCAACAAAACCACTGACCGTCTTTCCTTACGAACGAATAATAATGACCTGAACTGATGCCCACCCCTTCGTGCACGATCACTCCCACCAATCTGTACATGTCATCACTTTCTTTGCACCCGACACTACACCAATCCTTCATTCTAATTGTTAAAGGACATGGCATACAAACTGACACTTTATTGCCGTTGCAATTGCCTTTGCTGTTGTATTCAAATAATTTAAGATGCATAGTTATTACTTTCGGAAGATGTGATAATTTCAACCATCTTTGTGCTTCGCAATATGTATGGCATTCTTCACATTTATATTTGTTGTCTCCTGAAAGTCTCTCACTCTGACCGTGCGATGATAACGCCCACGGCAAGTTCTTCTCCGCTTGCACGGGTAGTGAAATGTCTAAAAATTCCTCCCATCGCTCACTGATTGTTTCACATTCCTCACACCGTGTCATCGTCACTGCTTTCCCCCCAAATAATTTCTCAATCAAACTTTTCTTCTTTGATTCATTTCCCTTTCCAGTTTCGTTTTCATTTCCCTTACCAGTTTTGTTTTCAGTTCCCTTCCCAGTTTCGTTTTCATTTTCAATTCCATTTACATTTTCACTTCCATTTTCACACCGCCGTCGCTTCCGTCTACTACCCCCTCCGTTCACTTTACCACCCGCATTCCCATTCCCACCATCATTGCTCACAACCCTCCGTCTCTTCCTACCACCTTCACTCTCGCCTTCACTCTCGCCTTCGCCGTCCCTTTGCCGCACATCATCCTCATGCTTCGCCAGTGCTTTGACACAATCGTTGACTTTGTCAAGTAAGAATCTTAAGAATTCATGAGCGTCTTGTTGACCCCTTGCGTCAAACTCAACACACCGTTGCTCATTCCTTAACAATGATATCATTTCCTGAGGTTCAATATAATCTACTCCTTCTCTCAATTCAATGTCATCAATTCCATTACTTAATAAATCCGTACCACCCCTGTTGTTTTTCACGTTCACTACCTCGTCCAACCATGATTTATTCCTTGACCTTCTCTTTGGGTTTAACAATTCATCATCATCATCATCATCATCATCATCATCATCATCATCATCATCATCCTCATCATCCTCATCCTCATCCTCATCATCATCCTCTTCGTCATCTTCATCCTCATCATCATCTTCGTCATCATCACCATCTTCATCATTAATATTATTAACATGGTTGCCACGAGAACCGAGTAAACTGTGTTTTCTACCAGTCGGAAGTTTCCATTCATCGTCATCTTCATCTTCATCGTCATCGTCATCATCATTATCATTATTATTATTATTATTATTATTATTATTATTATTATTATTATTACTATTACTACTACTATTATTATTATTATTATTATTATTTTTATTATTATTATTATTATTATTATTATTATTTTTATTATTTTTATTATTTTTATTATTATTATTATTATTATTATTATTATTATTATTATTATTATTATTATTAACATTAGCATTAACATTAGCATTAACATTAGATTTAGCATTAGCATTAACATTAATATTGATTTTACCATTATCATGATCATGATCATTATCATTATCATTATCATTATCATTATCATTATCATTGTCAATATCATTATCATTATCAATATCATTACCGTTATCATTAGCATTACCGTTATCATTATCATTGTCATTGTCATCAGCATCAGCATTGTCAACACATCTAGCCGAAGCACCAACACCAATATCCAAACGCCTACTTCCACCAATCATACCCAATCCTAAAATTGTATTATCCTGTGATTGTGATTGTGACTGTGATTGACGTTGCCTATGGTAGACGTAGGCATCTGCTTTAGATTGAGCAGCTGATAACGAATCAAATGTAATTCTTAATGAGTGTAAAAGATCAGCTGAGAAAGCTAACGCATCATCATCATGTAAAATTGATTGCGGTAAAGCAGATAATTTCAAAATAGAATTACGAAAAGTCGGTATATGATATAAGACTTGTATAACCGAATTTAAATAACATGTATTACCTAAATTAAATAACCCTGGCGGTGAAGCTCTACGAATGACATTACGACAGGAAATATTATTATTCTGCTTTGTTGATGGTGATGGAGATGATGCGATTGTAATAGTGGACAGTGGATTCGGTAAAATTAAATTAGGTGGAGATGAATTACAATTAGAACTTATTGGTTGTCGATGAGTACTGGGTGATGGAAACAGCGAAGGCGGTGGTGATGGTGATGGTGTTGTATTAGGCGTTGGTTGTGGTGGCGGAGTAGGACAAGATGAATCCGAAGCCGAAGGATTATTAGTAGTGGTCGTGGTCGTGGTCATAATACAATTAGAGCGGTGATCGAAAAAACCAAAGTTGAGACGAGGAAACGACTTTTTGCACCATTTGTGTTGTTGCCACACAACACGAATTCGAAAACAGTGCGTGCTCGTTACCTTCTTTTTTTTTCTTTTCTTTCCTTGTTTTACTTTTTACTTTATACTTTACTGTATGTTTAGATTGACTTACAGTGTAAATTACACGTTTTATCCTGTGACACCTGTCATCTCTTGAAAAAGAGATCACCACCCCCACCCCATCTTGAGATCAACAAGGCGGATTGGAATTTATCATGTCATTGGTGTTAAATATTAGGGAAATAACTGGAATCTTGATCTATAACAACATCAACCTAACATGGTGGCTTTTTTGAAGTCATTCCGTGATCCCATCTCACTTACCCACATATTTATATCAATCTCCAGCCTGAAATTTATCTTTTCTCCACATCTCTCTTCAACCCGAACATTACCAATCAACAACAACAAGTTCAGCAACATCACCATCGAAATATGTCTAATGTGGCATTCGTTACCGCGGTGCCGCTAACTTCAAAATCTTCTTTACCATCTTGCAATTCACTGCATCATCATCATCATCATCATCATCGACCAACCCAGTTGGCGTCACCGAAACGTCGTAAATTTCCATTATATCATAATCAACAGCTGAAAGCTACGGCTTCAACACCATCATCAACAACACAGAGTACAACAAGATTTCCATCTCAAAATCTGAAATCGCCAATACCTACAGCCAATCCCCGTGCAACTTACGACTATGTAATAATCGGTGGCGGTGCTGCTGGTTGTGTATTAGCGAATCGCTTATCTAAAAATCCATCACATAAAATTTTATTACTTGAATCAGGACCTTCAGCACAGTCTTTTTTACTTAATATGCCATTAGGATTCCCGAAATTACTAGGTTCTTCATTAGACTCCGCATACACTACTCACCCTGAACCTAATTTAAATGACAGAAGATTATATTTCCCTAGAGGTAAATTACTTGGTGGGTCTCATGCAATTTCAGTAATGCTTTATCATAGAGGCGCCGCATCGGATTATGAGTATTGGAAACAAGTTACTGGTGATGATGGATGGGGACCTGATTCAGTGTTGAAATATTTTATTAAAAGTGAATGCCAATCAAATATTGAAAAATTGAAAAATCGTGATGTACATGGTGATCTAGGTTGTTTACCAGTCGATGATCTAAGATTTGTCAACCCTATGGCTAAAGCTTTCGTAGACGCTGCAGTTGGGAATGGATTGGGTAAAAATGATGATTTTAATGATTGGTCAAGGGATCAAGAAGGTGCTGGATTATTTCAAGTTACTCAAAAACAAGGAAATCGGGCAACTCCCGCAAATTCATACCTAGACCCTGTGCGATCGCGACCCAATCTCAGTATAATGTCTGGATGTACTGTGGAACGAATGATATTTTCAGAAGATACTTGTGAAAATCCACAAGCTACCGGAGTCGTCTTCGTAGATAACGAGGGAAGGAGAAGTACGGTTTCTGCTAGTAGGGAAATTATATTATCAGCTGGTGTATATGGATCACCTCAATTATTAATGCTTTCTGGTATAGGTCCTGGAAACCATTTACAATCAATGAACATACAAGTAGTGAAAGATAATGATGAAGTAGGTACGAATTTACAGGATCATGCAGCTACTATGTTGACATACCATTCTAAAAATCCATACACAGATAAAAAAAAATCATCTGTGTTTTATACTGAGGAAACTGGTAAGAATCCTAATATTATTATGAATTATTTGTTAAACGGACGTGGACCTTTGACTTCACCAATGTGTGAAGCTGGTGCTTTCGTTAGAACGAATGAAGAGTTGAAAAGTTGTGATTTACAAATTCGGTTCGTACCATTCTTTTCAGAACCTGATCCGTATCGTTCGTTAGCAGATTTCGCTAATGGTGGGACGTATTTGAGAAATGAAGCTAATCGGCCTGCTGGATTTTCATTACAGAGCGTTGTGACTAGACCTTTATCCAAGGGATTTGTCAAGTTGCGGTCAATTGATGTGAGAGACTCTATGGAGATTCACGCGAACTGGATGAGTCAACAAGGTGATATAAATACTCTCGTGAGTGGTTTAAAAATATGTAGGGATATTGCTAATCACCCTTCATTTAATGAATATCGTGGTGTTGAAATGTATCCAGGTGATAAATGTTCAAGTGATGATGATCTCATTGACTATGTGAAGGGTAGTTGTCATACGGCTAATGCTATGGTAGGTACTTGCGCTATGGGTAATGTTGTCGATGGCGATCTTAAAGTAAAGGGAGTTGATAGACTTCGAGTTATAGATTCATCGGTCATGCCTAGTTTACCTGGTGGTCAATCAGGTGCTCCTACTATGATGATTGCTGAAAGAGGGGCTGATTTAATCATACGAGATAACACTCCTGCTCGAATAATTTCATCATCATCATCTTCTTCATCCTCGTCATCCTTGTAAAAAACATTGTTATATATGTTGGGATATATATATATGTATTTATATATTTATTTAATTTCGATCTCTAATGGCTTTTAATTTAGCTAGTGCGTATGCGAAACCACCAACGATGTTTAGAACAGTACCTGCCATATATCTAGGATTCATATCAACTCCTCCAAAAGTAAACATTCCAACGACAGTTTGACCCATAGCTTTAACTTGTCCGGAAACCAAGGTGCTAGTGGGTGAAGTTAATTCCGTACATAGAAATAAAGCATAATTCAATAATAGTCCCATACCTAGACTGCCTAGAAACACAATAATGAAACCAATGTTAAACCAATTTTTGAATTCAATGGCTTGATGAAATTCACCCATACTTAATGAAATTATAGATATAAAAGGAAGTGATAATATAGAATGATAATATAATATACCAAATGAATTCATACCTGTTTCAGCACCCGATCTTTTAACAAATACTAAATATAATGCTTGAAATAAGCACGATGCAAATCCTAACGTCCATGCAAATGTAGAAGATGATACATCTGCATTAGCTGCCATTACTGTACCACAAGACATTAAGATTAATGATAGGAATATACTTTTAGTAGCGACTTTTTTTAAAAGAATAACTTCAAGACAGATTGTTACTAATGGTGCTAATCTTTTAATCAATGTATATGAAGGTATTGATAATTCACGCAATGCAACTAAAGCGACTGCTGCATTTAAACAATAAAATATGGATACAGGTGCTATTTGTTTTGCTTTATCAAATTTGAAATCTTGAAAATCTATAATACGTAATAATCTTAAACTTCTTAACAAACATGCAGTGAATAAAAATTGACAAAATAATAAAAAATTCGTCGTTTTAAATTCATATGTATAAGATAATGCTTTATTTGCAAATACCATAGATGACGATACCGTTATATAAAACAAACATACTGATAATGAAATAATTACGGTACGTCGTACTTGTTCTGGTGATGCTGGTGTGTCAATTGTTTTATCCGTTTTGTCATCTATATGTACCTTTTCATAACCACCGTGTTGCTTGGATGATAGTTTACTGTCAGGTGCCATGTTTTCTGCATGTGGTGGTGTCGTTGTTGTTGGAGATGAGGAGACTGTCGCCTCCTTAACAACAGACGTGTCTTTGGTATCCAGAATGATGAAAACTTTCTTGGATGATGTGGATCGGGAGGATGTTGGGGGGGGGGTAAACACCGTTGTCACGGGTTAAGGTTCATTTGATTGGGGTTTTGACTTATCGCATTATTACTTTTGTGTTGCTTTTTTATTGCCCGTAATATTTTCGCAACCGCAACCCTTACATGGGGTCGCTTCCTCTTGCCCCTGATTTAGTGTGGACGTTTCACTACACTGTACATGGGTTTATCTGGTACGAAACATCTATCCAAAGAATTGAGTGTATTCGCTAACTTTGTGCATTGGACTTGATCCAGCCAATCATGAATTCTGATGAATCTCATTTGTATTGACCAAATAAGTTTCCTTCTTCCTAATCAAGAGGGACATTTCGATTTCTTAGCGAGCGAAGACTCAGAGACGCATGCGATAGGATTAGCAAGTTGTGGTGTTCGAGTCAAGCTATTGTTCATCGAGGCAGTCAACTTTTCACCTGACCCTCGAAATTCCCTCATTCATAGTTGTCAAAGCCAAACTCCAAAATGGCTTTCATAATGCAATGTACAATGCGTTCACCAATGTCTTCGTCAGCAACTCACCACATGGCTTATACTGCTCTTTCTTCTTTTACAACGTCACGAAATAACATCAAACGATCAGATTACTATAGTGCCCAGCGAAATCCTGTCAATCTTCCATACACCCACCGTCGTCACCTATGTACAAGGGTGACACCGTCTGCTTCTTTACCCTCTCCCATCGCCGTAATTGGTGCCAGTGGTAAAATGGCGACGTCACTAATCACAGGAATACTTGCCGCTGACAATCCACCACGTATAATCGCATCATCTCGCTCGCGTGCTAATATGTCTCATCTTCCTATTCCAGATGAGGACAAACTTGAGAGCAACGTATCTGCTATTGCAGATGCTGAAATGGTGTTAGTAAGTGTCAAACCGAAGTATGCTGCAGCTGTATTTCAAGAGATTGCCCCTTTGCTCCGCAAACGTGCAAAGGAAAATAAGATTGCTCCGCCAATAGTCGTATCTGTTATTGCCGGCTTTACTACATCAATGATTTATTCTCTTTTAGCTGATACTGGAACAACAATTCCAGTGGTACGTACCATGCCAAATATACCTTCAGCAATCGGTGCAGGATGTACGTCAATTTGTCAAAATGAACATACTCCTGAACATGCTATTGTGGCGACTGAATCAGTGTTGCGATGTGTAGGAAGTGTCGAACGAGTGACAGAAGATTTGTTTCCAGCTACTACAGCATTAGCAGGCTCCGGTGTAGCATATCTTTTTATGGCGGCAGAAGCTATGGCGGATGCTGCCGTGAAACATGGGTTGGATCGAAAGACAGCGATGCGTATGGCGGCTTCGACTGTGTATGGTGCTGGGGCTCTACTCATGCAAGGGAAACATCCTGCCGTGTTGAGAAATGAGGTTGAATCTCCTGGGGGTGTCACTGTCGCTGCTACAAGCACACTTGAAGAGGAAGGCTTCCGCTCCGCTTTGGGATGTGCGATAGATGCGGCTGTAGAACGACAGTTTGAGATGGAGGAAGAAGAGGATAGCGATGATTGAGGAATAATATCATTAGTCACTATACATAAATAGTTGGCAATAACTTGAGAGTTCCTCAGGGCATCACTACTTAAGCGCTCAGTTCGACTTTCTCAGTTCGGAACTGAGCACGTATACACTCTCGAATAAAGTACTTTTTGATAGATGTTTTTATTCGTGAGGTACAGAGATGTGCTCAGTTCGGTGCTTGGATTTTTAAAAAACTGAGCACCGAACTGAGCACATCATATCCCCAATCTTTTAAATGTACTCTTAATAGTACATTTGCATTTTCCTCAAAAATCCTTTTTTTCTCAAATGTACTATTAAGAGTACATTTAAGGCCTAAATTGGACCATTTTATGAAGGACATAATTTTCAGTGCAGAACTGTAATTCATTAATAAAATACCCAGCAGTGTTGCAGAAGTAAACACGATTTTCTGGCATGTTCATTTGTCAAAATCGACTGAATAGACCCTGGGATATACCCTGATCTCAAAATCGTACTGAAAAGTTGTCACAAATTTCATCAATCACAACAAAGTGCTTATCCTTTCTTCATACAACATCAACCAAGCGCGTGCACCATCATCCATAATCTTTGGATGGCAACGAACGAAACAGCGACGAGTGTATTTGATGAAATTTTAAGCAATGATGCTCAAAATCTCCAACTGACGTCACGAATACAGAATCAATTGGCAGGTCAACAAGGGAAACGAAGGGCACGGGGAAGAGCGAGAGGGGCGCTAGCAGGAAGATGACGTGGTGCCAATAGACGGACAGGACATAGGGGACAAAGGGGTTTGCAATGTGGTGGTAGATTAACAAAGAAAGAAGACCCATGCAAGGGATAGTCTTTATCGTTTAACGAAAGAAATGAAATTGTTTTGGAGAAAGAGTTCGTCGACAGCAAAATCAGGGAGCGTGCTAGAATGTTTTGTTCATCAGCAATGAGTCAGCTCAAAACTCAACATCGTGAAAATGAGTCAAGAGATACTAGAACAGGGCATATAGTTTTATTTTGTGATGCGATTTTAGGGAAATGTTTGAAATAGCTCAATGAGTTCATTTCATTTCATGCACTAGCTGAAAGAAAGATAAGCATGAGTGACATTTACCGATATTTATCTGTACTTCTTGTTTCTCATCTAACAGGTTTCAGCTTCGAAAAAACAATAGATATTCTATAAATGATGGGTTATATTGTTTCGGTGTTAGGTCGCGTTCGTTTTATCAGTACGGAAATTTTTGCATATTTTCCTACAGGGAATGGAAATTTGAGCGATTCATTATGGATATGTCAAAAAGATGAGAAAAAAAATTTGGGAGAGTTTGAAAATACATCTTATGAAATGACAAGAAAGATTTTTCTTGTACCCGTACACAAATTCGGTACTTTAGATGATGACCGTCATGGCAAGAGGGAAAAAGATAATCAAGTAAACACTATAGATGACAGAAAGGAGGATAAAGACAGAAAATATGCGGATGAAATAGACGATGATTTATTTAGAATTACATTGGCTTTGCGGTTTAGACAAGAACAGGAGCCGCAATAAGAAATGGAAAAAAATGGTTCAGATTTTATTGGATGGCAGAAGAGAAAGATCACTGCATGGTATCATTTTAACAGCTGATAGAGGTTATGGGACCATTTCAATGGACATAAATTTCTTAAATCAGGTAATTGGTTCCATACTAATTATACCACAACATTTACTTCGTTGTCATCCGTTTATCGGATGTTATTTTTTAAGTGTCACAAGGTATGATGGTGAAAACGTAGATGAAGACAACATAGACGATGATGAGGAAGACAGTGGTTTATGCCAGCCATCTGTTACTTCAAAAGACAATTTAGTCAGCCAGAATGAAGATGGAAGTTGAACTGTACCAAATTATGATAGACGTCGACAATTCATTATTGACGATGGTCTAGATGTGAGAACAGCTGTCTTTATTGCCAACAAGTCTTTTTAGTTGGGTATTTAAGGTTCTGGACGTGCACAAACTTGCGCGGTTGCAGTGAGGGAGCAAGGGTCTAATAATGTTAGTGATATAGTACGATTTATATATAGTGTTCGAACAGGAATGACAGAGAATGTAGTTAAATGGGTTGCAGTACCGCAACCAGGTTCGCAAGGTGGAGTTCTTCTTAAAACAAGGGGAGAAGATGGTATATTGATGGCACCACTTCGTCCTACTGATAACGACATCATTGAACGTGCAATACTAAACAACTGTACAGTTCTAACTATAGGTCAAAGATGTGCTGATTGGTTAGTTTTGTGGAAATTTAGAATCAAAGATACGTTGGCAGGGAAGATTCTACTTTCGAGTAACAGTTTAAGCCTGATGGTTGGATTAGATATACTTTATAAAAATGGTATCAATGACCAAGATCTACTGAACTCGCTTGTCAAAAGTTGGTTTAGTTCTCCAAGATCTACTCAGCCTATGATGCGTGGCACTCAGAACGAAGGAGCTGTCATAAATTCTCTACGATCTAAACCATTCGTCAAGTCTCTTTATGAAGTTGGGATGCTGGCCAAACAAATTGAGACGTGAATAGCATGTTCACCAGATGGATTATCTCTAATAGATACATCAGTTTTTAATTTTGGAGGAAGTAATGGCCAAATTCAACTAGCATCAGTAGAAATTAAGAGAAGTGTCGCCTCTTCTAGTCTTGATAGAGCTCTACTGACTGTAACAGTTCATGTAATTACTTGCGAGGTGGGTGATGAAACTTTCCAGAAGTGCATCCTGAAGGAGCACATTGGTCAAATAATTCATCAAATGTGCACGTTATCGTTCAATTATGTCATCTATGTCTCTGCGTCGGGAGTTGGTCTAATGTATACAGTTGTAGTGCAATGTCTGGAAGAAATATTGTCCGAATCTGCAATGGATTTAAAAAATGCAGCTGAATCTTCTGTACTTTGGGCACACCAACCTGATTTAGTACTTCCAGTAATTAATGATTCAGAAACAATTGCTATTATCCACAAAATTGCAATTTTAGGGGATGATTGATGCCCATGCAAAGGAAAAGGGTACTTTTTACCACTTAAAATTTTTGAACATGGAGTGAAAAGTTTGTATTCTAAAACAAAATGGGGGAGGGGGAGGTCGATGGGGCAAATCAGGAAAGAAGCATTCTTCGTTCTTCAACCTCACATCCTTCTTGGGAACCTAAAATTGTATCCCAAATACTAAAAACAGTATCAGTTAATGAATTTTTGGCATGGAGGATGCGTCAAAAACAAAATTTATTGTATACAAAGGAGTCATTTGGGTGGGGGGTTAGATATTTATAGACGATCACTGAATGATGTTCAATCACTTGCTGATTTCATTTTTGATGCACCAAGGGAACTACTGGTATATGCTGACACTATACAATCAGAGCATAATTGTGTTGAGTCCCCTACTGCAGAGGTGTATCTACTTTCAAACGAGGAAGAAGGACGTCTCATGCAGTTGGCTAAGAACAGAAATGGAAAACGAATTTCATTCTTCAACAGTGAAGACTGTAGGAAACTACGAATACATGTGTTCATTCACCCTCAACTGCAGCTTCCAGGGATTTCTAAGCATTGTTCCTTGTGTGGAACCGGGTCTGAAGGATCAAAACGGAGGCGAATATTCCACAAGTGCGGTGCATGTGATGTTCACCTCTATTCTCATTTGCATCCGGGAAACAGAAAGAGTTGTTGGAGTTTTTGGCATTATTCAAATCGTTTTACTCCGAGAGATCCTGGGCTTTAATTAAAAATATATAAATTTTTTTGGCCCTTTTAAAACTCCAAAATTTTAATTTTAATATACGCTTAATAGTACATTTGAACATTTCAAGTTTTTTCACATACCCGAAGTGAGTCAGAAGTCGAAAGACGTCATGAATAACATACGCCTTCTTTACATCTGAAATTTTCCAGAATGGCTTACAGAACGATCCTCTACCACATGTCGGAAGGAGGGGGAAAACTTTTTTTGCTGAATTACAGTTGTTTCAATACACTGCACTCTTGATAGTACATTTGAAACAAAGATTGGGGATATGTCAAGGGTTCAAAAAAATTTATGAAAAATAAGGTGATAATTCAGAACCAGTGAAAAAATTGGAAAATGGAGTGGGGCCTTATGTGACATTTATGTTGACAGAATGTGGCGGGATTTGGAGGAAAAATGTAAACATAACGTACGTCATCTGTAATTCAGAGGCAAAGGGTAGGTTTTTTCAATTTTACAGTCCGTTATATTGTAGAAATTTGAAAACGGAGTTGGTATGCTACCCTGTCACGGTTGGAATCAGACAGATGTTACGACGGCCGCTGGCTCCATCGATACATCCTAATCCATACCGGTTTGAAATTCCTGAATGGCGATTATTGCAACGGTTTGGTGGAAAAATCTTCACAAAACTCCCGAACAGGTATGTAAATTTAGTTTTCTCTGCAATGGACCGACTAACGATAGTGGCGGTATGTCAATTTTAGATTGAGGAAGATTCCTTGATCTATTTTATTCCTAATCGGTGAATTAACGCGCAACATTTTCTTCTGTCAAATGATGAGTGTACAGGATGATTACAACATGAACCAATCGTTAAATGAAATCCGTATGGAAATGAATCGTGCGAATTATGAGATTTATGACCTCAACCGGGAACAAAAATATGGAAGTATAGAACGAATGTGCGTATGTTTACAGTTTCTACAAATAGGAATTGAGGCGTATGACAAGTTAATAACAATGGAAAGTATACCAGAAGTTGAGTAAGTGGCAGATTTTATTTGTCTGCGTACCCATTTGAAGGTTGTGATAACTTGAAATATGTTATCTTTGCTGTTTAAAACAAAAAAGTGGAAATTGTTACATGTTTTATTACCGATTGGAAATTGATGCTAACATCATAAATATGAAAATTGTTATCTTAAGAAACCGAGAATAAAATATGTTTTGATTGTTTATCATGTTCATTTTCATGAAGAATCATGTGTTGAATAGATAACACATACTGTTTGGAAGAGAGCTATGTTTATCTGTAGTTATAGTGTCTTGCTGCATGGTTCTTCCGTCTAGTATTGGGAAGTAGTCCCTCCTAAGTATTTCGATAATTACGAAGATGTAGATGTTACTGGGAAACACTTTTTTTTAAAATAAATTTTCTGTAATTTTTTCTACATGTATTTGAAGGGAAATGGTATCTGTATTGCAACGTGGTACGGTCGGAAATGAATTTGGAAATGAGCACAAATTATGTAATCCTTCCATCATTTAAACACCGAATAGAATCATGTTTTATAACACCAAATGGAATGAAATGACAATGTATAATAGGAGTTTTTTATTCCATTGATCATATAACTTGCACTCGTTTCAGAATTTTGAATGTAGAAGGTCGATTCAATGGACTTATAAAGGTCCACGTTCTTTGTAAAGTTGAATAAGGTCTCTCTGTAGTCTGAAGTGTTCGTCCGGAACGGTAAAAAGAAGATCACGAAACATCAACAGTTCAGCTTCATCATCAAAGTTTGTCCTGACATGTCTCCTACATTCGGTAATGTTTCGATCCATTTCAATTTCTTCCTGTGTTGAATTTGCGAATTTTATTTGTAACAGTCTTTTTAGAACCGATTTTGTAACAACGAAACCTTCCTTTTGGACAAACTGGTTCATAAGAATTAAGATGTTGTGAATTATTACAAAAGTGTTCGATATCCCAATGGGTTTCGTAGAGTTCCCATCGGCGGTTCTCTCTTCGCAAGATTTAGAAGTGAGACTCCAGAATTCCAAGCAATAACTCCACATCCTTTCGTACGGATGCCTGGTTGAATTAATAGTTTCGGGCGTCTGGATCATCTGTTTCACCCATTGGTTTCGCAAACAGGGGCCAGTGGGGGTGTATGCCATCTGCAAGTAGGTAAAGCATGTGATGTGGTCTTCCGTTCTGACCAATATTTAATATTTCCATAACGATTATGCAAAACTTTTCAGATAATATGCTTTTGAAAAGTGGGGACTTTTCTAGAACATTCAAGTAGTTGTACCGGGATGGCTCGAGAACCACGACCAGCACTACAAACTGTGATCGCAACAACCCTTACTTTGCACAGTGACACCTTTTGAATCCCTACTGTTCAGGTATTGTCTTTTTAAAGTAGCTGGACAGTTCTTCCATGTGTATTTAATGCAGTCAACGGACCTTATGCATCCTGAGAATCCTACTCTCCCGTACTCATTCTGAATATCCATCATTTCCGAAACAAATGGGAATCTATTGAAAAATCGACCACTATATATCTCCATTATGTAGATGCAAAATTGTCGAAAGTATTCTCGAACGGACTCCTCAGACATGAAAATCCCATCATCCAGAATATCTGCTGACGTATCTGTGCTGAGAATGCGGAGACATGACAGAATTTTCAAATCCGTTGGAATGCATTTATAGTCAATTCCATTTGTCCGTTGTTCCCAGAATTCCATTCGGTGTGCCAATAAATCGGAGTGGAGTTGGAAGTATAGGATTCGAGGAACTGAGAACCGGCGGTTGAATTTGTAATCTGGAAATGTCGGATTAACATCAACGTAATCCTCAATCCATGATGATTTGCATCTTAGGAAATTCTTTGAACCAGACGCCCTCCCCATGTGGCGACTTTTCTCTGCAAGTTCCGATCGGTTTGAATTCATTGCCATCTGGACAGCAGCAAACGGTACATTATGTTGTTGTTGCAAACTTAACAACATTACTTTCATTCTAATGGTTCTCTTCTTGTTATTTTACACCAACCTTTTTATATGGGCCGACATCATATTTCGAAACGATTTTCTATTGATAATTGTTTTGGCAGATACGGTATTTCGAAACTATTAAATCAGATTTGGCTGAAAATCGTATATGGCGCTGATGGAACCAATTGGGAATGCAGTAACTGAGATCTGATTTGATATAATTGAAGAACGCATACGCTGGCTGTGATACCAATACCTGTGGGTTACCAATTCGGAATGCAGTGACCTATATATTAAATTAACAGAGATGTTGAAATGATTGTATATCACATACAAGTATTGTGATACGAGATTGGAATGACTACTGAAAAAAATAAACAGACCAGATATCTTTTCATAAAACAATAGTTGAACGTTTACTATAACAGGTGTAAAGAAAAAAAATTTCTCATTTGTTGGATGAAATTGTAGATGATAGTAACCGAAAAGATATTAAAAAAAGTGTGGAAATTAATTGAATACATCAACTTGGTATGCCATAATGAAATGCCATGATCCGTGTTGTATTGTATACATTTATCAAAAAACAGTTTTCCGCCATGATATTACCATTGTGAATTGTCGAAATATGACATACACATACTGATTACCGACAGTGGATTAACCCAAACACCCTTGCCTTACACTATCAACAGGTTTGAACTAAGACCATACCCAAACTAATTACTGTTAGTGGATTAACCCCAACACCCTTGGCTTACACTATCAACAGGTCTAAACTAAGACCATACCCACACTACTTGCTACTAAAGTAATAAGTATGCATGGCCGTGGCTTACACGATAATAGTCATAGTGTCTCTGATTAGTGCCTTTTTTTTCTACAAGAAATACAACCGCATCTTTCTCCTTTTACTTTTCTTCGAGTCCAATGAATTTCAACTCTACAACTAGTAAACTACGTTTATAGTTGTTGCCGACACCAGGTGTAGTCACCCCTCGTCAAGAAGTCGCCCCTTTCGTACAGGTACAAATTGTAGTCCCACAATGTTATCAAAGTTAAGAACCGTCCTACTCCTTTCTCAAGTCTACCACGTGCGAACTAATCCTTCCCAAAGTCTCTACCCCTGAGATCTCATGTCACTCACGCTCCGCCTTCAACGCCTACCTTCCTTCTAGATATAGACACACGCGCACGCCTTTACTCACTTCAAGACACCTCTAACTACATACACCTCATTATCAACCATTAACGCACACAACAGACTCGTACACATCCAGCCTCATAATACCGTGGACACCTGTTTAACTGCATTGATTCTCCTCACGCCCTCTGTAAGCTGCGACTCAATCACCTCAAAGGCTACTGCCGTACTTCCTGATAAATTTGGCACTGTACCTCTCCCAGGAACTGATTTTACATTGCGTAGGTACAGTCCAGAATGTCAATTACGTGTAGCTCAACAATCCGGATTCCTATACGTGACTGAAAACACATCAAAATTTCAAAACGGACCCATTCTCATCTCAAAAAGGACGAAACGATCAAAAAAAACCAGATCATTTCGATAACGAAAGCATCGAAAACAACATCAAAGTCCTAGAAAAGACAAAGAAAATCTTCAAAACAACTACAACCATATAGACTTAAGTACGAAAGACGAACAATAACAAGAATAAAAACAAAAAGAAACGTAACCAAATGCGTAATCCCGGCAGAAAATACATCAACAGAAATAAAAATGTCCAAATCTGACCCTCGACCGACCCGACAAACGAGACAAACTCGAACCTCTCAAACGTCCGCAACACCAACATCAACTCAAGAGAACAACCGGTTTACCCCACAACAGATCTCAAGATACAAGCGCTACCTACGGCGTAGTGACAACATATGCGGGACTGATGAACTAGCGATCTACCTCAAAGAGATCTGCAAAAGTTTCCTAGACGAGTTCACGATACATGAAACAAGTACAACCCCGCTATCCACGAACCTCCAAGAGCTACTCGATGACCTATCTGACTTACTACCGCCTAGTAACACCCTTTCCGGTGCAACCAACTTCGTAACATCGCCTTCGGTCATTGCATTTTCGCGTGACATCTCGGAACTCTACGGCTCTCCTGATAACTCAGTCCAAATAATTCCCCGTTTGGAATTGAATCAGAACGAAACAGATAATAATCAACTCCAACTACACATCTGGCTGTACTGTTTGACAGGCCTTTCAGTAGTATTCATATTTGACATCATCTCCTTCTTCAACAAGCGTCACTTAACATTCTTCAATTCACTAGGTACCGGTGCTCCACCTCGTATTATCATGAATCCGACCAACAATGTTGATCGAACAAATAGAGAAACTAACCCCGCCACAGATTCAAACAAGCTCGAAGGACTTACGAACGATCAACAACATCATCCCCGTGGTTTATGAGGAACCAATATAAAAGGAACACCTGATCCACCTCCATCAATATAACGACTTCATGTCGTAGCTTTTCTTTCATATGATGAAAAAAGGATAATGCGGTAAAAATATGTTATTCAAGTTTACTCGATGAGATTCCAGTCGCTCGGTTATATACCAAGCAGCTGGCAGTGAAAGAAATGCACTGTGAACTGTAATTTAATATTGAATAGAAACAGACAAAGAGTGCACTGAACTAACAACCAGCCTCGTAGCTCAGTGGTCGGGAGACCATAAGGTCACCAAGTGGTTGCCAGTTCAATCCCTGGCGGATGCATCTAGGAACGGGGCTCGTGTCGAGCAGGGTCGAACTGGTATCGCCCTTTGTGACGATGCCGCTTTTTCGTCCCGTTGGGGCCCGGCCATATGGCGACTTCTGATTGGATCAACAACTGGAAGCAACTATAACGAGAGAGGCAACAAGTATCTCGTTACACTCAGATCCCGGCTCAAACTCGGACCCATCTAATTCAACACGAATATAAAAACGCAACCGAGGCCAAATTGCACAAGCTATCTCTAGCCACTTTAAGGAACGATCCTTTAGTAGCAAATTAGACGAGAGCATAACGAATACAATTCGTGCGTACTCCCTTTATTGCACAAATTGAACTAACTGATACAAAAAAGGCCCAATATTTCTCCAACATTTTATTGGAACCAGCCCGCACGTTCTACCTCAACACCTGGAAGATGATACAGTTTTTCAAGAAATTAAAAGAATAATGAACCAATAATAAAACTCAGCTGATAGACAGAAGGAAGTATAACTTCGCCTGGATTGCCTGGACCTTTGAAAACACATGGATGACAACGATCTCACCGACGAGAAACACCGACTGGACAGCTTATGCGCCTATATCAACGAGCTTACGACCCAATTTCTTTCCCTTTTTAGAAATGATACGTACAAGCTCAAAGTTTTGAGCTCCGCCGTCGCCTCTTTCGAATGGGCGAAGATTCCCAGAACTATTGAAATCTCTGGGAATCACTATTGCCATACATTTAAAACCGCTTTGGCTCACTCAATTACCTTGGGAAATGAATCAACTTTAGCAACGACACGCAAGAGACTCCAACTCAATCACACTTTTTGGCCAATATGCCAATCAGCCGAAAACTAATCTACAATTTAATAACTGGCCAAAGCACAACTGAACTAACAATCCGAACAACAGAAACCATTACAACGAGAGGCAGCCCCACACATCATCAAACATATCGCGATAACTCACATTCTCGATACAGAAACAAAAAGAAACACTGTTATCGCTCCGGTTTCACATCTTGGTCACAAAATCACCGCTGCAACGTAAAAGTAATACTTAATTACGTAAACTCACGACTCAAGAACGGCGGAAAATCAGTCTATATTCTCGCCGACTTCATCAATGACTACGAACCTCCACCCCAAGATGATGATGACCAGAGCACTGAAACAGCACCCGATTCCGATGAAATCAACGCCTTTAATGCCCACATTCTGCCACTGGATTCTTCCACATCCTCCAACCAACCCGCCGAAGAATTAACAGATTAATAAGATGAATCCCTACTGTCATCCCACATTACGAATATGTTTTTGGCAACAACTGCGAGCGATCAAACAATTCACACACCTACAATGTCGATCCCAGTCAAAAAAACGAAACCAATATACACAATACGACGATCAACTGCAACGAAGTACACATCTAAATTAACGATACAATTTAGGACCGTAAATTCGTTCCAGAATTTTGTGTAGAAATCGGTGCCCCGCGTAACGTAATTGGCAGAGCTGCCCTCACAACGATCGACAACTACTTTTCCATGAATAGAACACTGACAAACTCGAGATTCTTGTTCCGCTTCGGGAACGATGTATTCAAATCTTTGGGTACGACAACCTTCCTTCTTTCAACACCGACTATGACAAATGACATAAAAATGAAATTATATGTCGTCGATGTTAATGTATCTCCCCTTCTCGAACTTAACATCTTAGATGAACAGGGCTAATGATAGACAATATTATCAACAAAATAGTTCGATAACACAACTAAAGATAGGTAACATAATCTACTATTCAGAATATTGGTACGTAACGATGGTTAGAAGCTCTTCCTCCCATTTGCATACCCTAATCCAACCCATAAACCCTCTTGCAGTCCATTTATCTCAAGGGTAACTTCAACGCCTATATAGTTCCTTTTCATCCCACACTAACCAAGCTTTTCACCTTGCTACGCAGAACACACCCCGCTCAAGCTGATTCCGCCACCTTGTAGATGCTTAATCAAGTCTCCTCCCGCTGCGACCCGTGCAAACGTGTGACTTCTGCTCCAATCTGCTTCCTTGTCAAATTTGGATCCGACTCAGTCTGTTTCAATGAAAGCATCTTCTGTGACATATTCTATACAACAATCAAAAAGTGCAAGTACACGATTTCGCATATCGTTGATGAAGGAACCAGATGCAGTGCCA
>JAULBU010099640.1:0-26655 GCA_032358235.1 Odonthalia washingtoniensis
TGAATTGAGAGTGAGATACACATGATTTAGTGAATCTTTTGTATGAATTTAACAACCCTTGTTCAAACGAACGTATATACGCTACTTGTTTCGATACTTTCACAGAAGCTTCTTTGTCAGTGAGTGGACGGATAGGGTAACCGGGAGCTATGTCACCGAATACTTGCGATTCTGTCAAGAGTGATAAGGCACATAGTTTTCCTTTGTATTGGACAGAGATTTGACGCAGGTCTAATAGTTTCCCATAATGTTTTGAAGGGTCTGATATTATGGTTGAAGCTAATGACGCTAATTGTGTCTTAACTTTTTGGATTGTTGCTGCGGATATACTACTTGATTTCTTATTTTGATTCTGACGACCAATGTCATTTCTTGACTTTGAGTTTTGTAATTGTTTTTGTTGTGTTTCTGTCGCAGCAGAAGAAGGGTGTGAATGCGAAGGAATACGTGAAAATGATTTAGAACGTTGAAGTGGTTTTTTCGTGTTATTAACTGCTGGTTTCCTCCTTTCGTCGGAATTCAAAGATGATTTATCATTTCCTTTGAGTGAAGGGGGAGGAGGTTTTCGCACAGGTGCCTTTAGTGTGAATGTTGGACGTTTGGCAGAAGTACGAGTGACTAATCCGTTTTGCTGAATAGTTGGAAGTGCTGAGGAAGGACGCTTTGATTGGCTGTTATCAACAAAAAATCTCGACGTTTCCCATAAAGGTGCTGATGACGTCGTCGTCGGTTTCTTTCGTCTTTTCGTCGGCGGCTGAGTTTGTCCTTGAGCGGGATTAGGATCTTGTTCATCGTTCCGTGCCGCTTTCGTTTTCTTCATTCTTTCAGTTTGATATTTATTTTCCTTCGTGTTGTTAACGTGCGGTAGTAAGATATCAGAAAAGGGGGTAGGGATAAAGGTTGTTGGGTGGTGTTCGAAAATCGAAACAGGTGGCTTCAATTTGGTGAAGGCGAAGGCGTAACCGAATCTCGGAATTCAAAATTTTAAAAATCGTGTAGAAAGACTGCACAGAGTGCGACGGTCAGTTGAAACATCAAATTTTTGATTTTAAACACGATGACACGTGTATTTATCTTAAGAGGGCTACATAGGTGCGATAAGCAATAGCACAATGAAAGCAAAAACGAAAATGATGACAATCGCAGCCATAAGCATCCTCCACCAAGAGGTAGAAGCCGATTGTGAGAATTGACCGAGTTGTTTCCGTTGTTTTTCCAAAGCCACGACATTCTTATCCACTGAGTCTTCCGTTTCATCCAGCACTTTCTTATCCTTATCCAGTCTCCCTCTATTCTCAGTCACGGATTCCTTCAACTGGCCGACAATGTCTACCAATTTCGTCGTTAATTCATTCTGTACTGGTTGATGCTCCTTCATTATTTCCTCCATTTCCTTTTCGGTTTCTGTCGCGTTACTGGTTTCACCACGCCGTCTTCGCATTCCTTCGATATTTTCCTTCCCTGAGGATGTTGCTGCTTCGGTTCCGGAAAGTAACTGCGACCTTTGTGATTTCGTAGATTCCTCCATAGCTTTTTTATAAGCTTCCTCATCTTCTTTTTCCCAATCTTCCTTACTAGCATTACCCTCTACATCTTCACCTTGTTTTACGTCTCCAATTCCCCCTGTATTTTCATTCCATCCGTCTAGCTCCTTTTGCTCAACTTCACTCCCCCTCACTTCCACTGCAGCGACAGCTTCGCGACGTACACGTTCCTCTTCAGCATTGACGACACCCAGATAGTCTTCAACCAGTCTCACATATTCATCAGCAAGGCTGACAGGATCACCAATAGATTTATCAATGCCCAGCCATTGTTGACCAACACCACCTGCAAAAACCTCTGCGCGATGCAAAACACGCATTGCCTTCCGCTTCATGGCGTCGATGTAAACACGCATTTGTTGACGTTCTTCAGATGCTGATAATGAAGTCCCGATGTATCTTTGTGAGTTGATGCCTTCAGCTACTAGATTACTCAAACGTCTAATTTCTAACTCTGTCCAGAATACATCATCGCGTATGCGTGGTTGCGGCTTTATGCGAGGTTTGGTCGTTTCTTTTCCCGTTGGGGCGTTCATCGATTTCGTTGTAGGTGATGGGACAATGACAGTCGGTCACTTCTAAGCTTCTCAACGCTGAAGATGCACCATGTTACATTGCCAATAGATCCAACGCAGAAGAGTTGATGATTTCTGGCTGATTTTTCAATGTACTTTTCTCATTAGAAAAATTTTTAAATTTTTTTTTAAATTTTTTTCTATAAACTTTGCAAAACACGTGTACATTACCCCTACGCAACAGGCACGTTTATTCTAATGTCTCATGTCATTAATCAACGTCAATCAATTTACGCCTTCCTCGATCAAACCGTCCGAAAATCCACTTGCCACGAACCATTATTCCACAGGCCTAAGTTTCTTAACCCCCCAAAGCTACCACGGACGTCTCCACCATGAGCGCCCCCTCCGCTCCGAGTTCCTCCACGGTCGTCACCGGAAGTAGCAGCAACAGCCAGCCAGAACAACAACAAATACGAATGCCGGGGAAACCTAACATGATACTGGGAGGGAACTATGGCGAGACTGTTGACACATCACGATGGGTAGTGCTATACCCACCATACATCGACTGCACACTGAAAGAGAAACAGGGACGTAAAATAGCGAAAGAAAAATGTGTGGAAAAGCCTACTATGGTTGAAATTTTTGACTGCGCTCAGTTACTGGGACTTCAAACTGCGCTTGAAACCGACAAGGCCTACTGCCGTGATTATTGGCGGCGTGGTCGTATTCGAGTGCGTCTTTTCAAAAATGCTAGTGGTGATGAGGAACAGGTGGACAAAGTACCCGTCAGAGATGATATTCCTAACCGTAAGTTCCTTTTTTTAGAAAGCTCTTTTATTTATTTATTTTTATATTTTATTACTGGGGAATTGGTGAGAGAGTATATGTTTGAAGGTTACTGACTTTCTATGTTCATTGTAGGGCGGACGCTTTATGAAAATATTGCAAAACTAATTCCGGAGCATCGAAGCAGAACGGAACAGGCCAAAAAAGGTGGTGGCAAAGTCAGCAATGGTGGTGGTGCTAGCGCCGGTGGAAGTGGAGGTAAAACCGGTGCTAAGCCTGGTGCTAAAGGTGGAACTGGCGGAAAAGCTCCAACGCAGCCGAAGAAGAAGAAGAAGAAAGGAAAGCGATGATTGGCTCAATCCCAATAAAGTTTTGTCTCTTTTTTCAATTTTACTGTAACTGGATTATTGGCGATGCTGCTGTAGTCACTCAGCAAAGACGGACGATAGCGCAGCTAGCTGTTGAGCGGCGAACGTGGAGAGAGCCGGCGACGAGGGCTTAAAAGGAAAGGTGTGAAAGGAGGCGGTAGAAGCTCCTGTTGTTGTTGTCCGGACGGATGTGGAAAACCGGTCGTTGAGGCTGAAGGCCGCGATGCAGTCTGAGAGGTTGCTGTGACGCTTCAAACAACGCTGCTTCGGTAGCGAAGCTGGGTCAGATGATGGCATTAAAAGTGAATACGTTTGAAAAGGTATGGGAGAAAGGAAGTGTCTGAGCCGCGATATTGGTTATGTGTACCGTAATGACTTTTAAGAGAGACTATGTATTGTAACCGGCAAGTATGCAGCACACTCCCTTTTGGAAGCAGGGGCTTGGTGATTGTAACCGAATTTTATGTAACATATTTCTATAGAAAGAGGACGTCCTGCCGAAACTTGTCGTGTCAAATTTGTGGGAAACGGATGAAAATCTTCGAAGCAATGAAGGAGAACGTGCGTTTTGAAATGTCGAAAAAAGGGCCCAAACTTGCCGGTTACTGTACAATACATACTCTCTTAAAAATATTAACAGGCACTTTAAGACACAACAGGCATGCCAAAATTGATAAAAGCTTTAAAACGACTAACTCTTATTGAATTATTTCATCACCGGTTGACAACATGACATGTCAACATTGGTGACCACCTACCACTCGACATCCAGCAAGCGCTCCTCAACGACTTTAAATCTAATAATGTCCTCTAAAGCCGAAGCCATCGCTAAAATTATAGTAAGTTTTATCCCCGCTAAAATTATATTAAGTTTTATCCCTTTAATGTTTTAATCATGCAACCCAGATACGACTGACTTCCTCTTACTTCATTCACTGAAATCTTAATACTTTGTAGACGGTTGCATTCCCAATCTTTTTGTTAACAATTCTGGGTATAGTGACTTGGTCATTTCGAACAGCAAGTCGTAGCCCACTGCGCGCTTTCGTCGTCCCTGTAACCTCGTCAATTGTCCTCGTATCTCTACTAAACATCTTACCATTAATTGTAGAATCAACACTGAATGAAAATTTACCAATAGCAGAGCACCATTTAAAAAATGCAGAAAAATTAAGATCTTCATCATCACTGTTACAAACTTTGAAAATTGCTGATTTACATTCTGATGTTTTGTTGTGGGGAGGTCGTGACTTCGCACACATTACAAAACATCCACTAAACAGTCATAAAAGAGTCGGTCATGTTGATCTTCCCACGCTGCGTAAAGGAAATGTCTTACTTCAAGTATTTGCGGTAAGTTTTATTTTATTGAATGTGAAAATCAATATAGCATAAAAAATATTATTATTATCTTATCATATAGCAAATATTGACTGACTTCTTGTTTTCGTTTGTTTTCACAGATCGTGAATTCAGTTCCTAAAACGCTTAACTTTGAAGTAAATTCAAAACCTTCCCTATGGAAGGATAGTATCACCCTGAAAGCCATACTGGAAAGATGGCCAATTCAATCATGGTTCAGTCCAAAGCATCGAGTACTATACAGCGCGAAACGACTGAGGGAGGTAGCGGCACGTCCCAAAGAACGACTTTCTGTCGTACGAACGAATGATGACCTTGCTGATATTGACGATGATGGTGGGAACGGGATTGTGCACGCACTGCTCGCCGTCGAGGGATTGTCATGCCTTGAGAATGATGTATCGAATGTGGATGCCTTCTTTGGTGCTGGTATTCGTATCTTGTAAGTTTTCTCTTTGTCAATGTTATTGTGAGTTGGCGATTGATTGATTACTTTATTAACTTTTTTTTTTTGGATGTGTTTGTGTGTATTGTAGAGGTCCTACGCATTTCTTCGATACTGAAGTTGGTGGTTCGCTCACTGGTGAATGTGGGTGTGGATTGAGTGAATTTGGACGTGCTACCATGAAAAGGATGAAAGAATTGGGAATGATTGTAGACTTTGCCCATTCACATCCCTCATTGGTAAAAGACGTTCTATCACTGCCTGAAAAAGATCGTAAGTTTACCCATCGCCTTTAGTCACATCACATCACATCACATCACATCACATCACATCACATCATCATAATCATAATCACTGACAAATTAAATTTCTTTTTTGTTGTACATATAGGACCGGCTATAATGTTGTCACACACGGGAGCGAAAGCAGTATGCAACACAAACAGAAATCTAGAAGATGATATACTACGTTTAGTGGCATCATCTGGTGGCATTATCGGTATAACACTTTTCTCACCAGCTATATGTGGAGATGATCTCATAAAGTCGTTTGTAGAAAGTGTCAAGCATGTCATCAATTTGACTGGTAGTGTTGGTAGTGTTGCATTAGGGAGTGATTGGGACGGTTCAGTCACAGCGGCTGTCACTCCGGATCGGGTTGAAGTGCTCGCTGGTGCGCTTATTGAAGTTGGCGGGTTGGAACGACGTGATGTTGAACGTATAATGTATGAAAATGCTGTCGAATTCTTCAAAAAGTCTTTACCTGCTATGGCTGTCAGGTAAATTTGTTTGTTTGATTATGTCCGTTGCCATCTGGTGGATTTCATTGCGATGGATGGAATTTGAATTTTTTAAAATCAAATCCGTCGTCTCAGGAACTGTGAGTCATGATCTCCAATTTCTTTTGAAAACGACGAGGTGAGCTGCTCTGCTGGAAGATAACAGCTGGTTATGAATTTGCATTAAGATGCACATCCATCATGCGGACGAACGTTGGCGGCGTTGATGTGCTTGGCGCTTTTGTGTGGATTCAATCCCATACAGATAACAGATCCTGTATAAACTCTCAATTTATAAACTCTCAATTTAGTCTAGTCTACACTAAATATTATGTGTTTTTTTCTCCCCTCAAACAGTTTGACAGACAAGTTACTTGTCTGTTCTGTCGTATAGCATCTCTTTCCTGCTTAGAGACGTCAACGTCAATGACAAGCCACGAATAATTTGACTTTGTTGTAGTCAACGGCGGAGACAATGGACGCTGATAATTCATCTGTCGATATACAGGATTCGACATCTACACTCATCGATTCCATCGAAGCAAATTCACCACCACCTATACAATTTCAACAACCGGATCCACCGCCACCACCATCGAACTCTTCCTCTTCCTCTTCCTCAGACCAGAGCGATAACGACGAACCACAAGAAGAAGATGGAGCTCTTCATGATGAACACGCAGACTCTGACAATGAAGAATGGCTTCTTCGTCACCTTTCTCTTCGCTCCCAATCCCCTTCTTCCCCCTCTCCCTCAAAACAATCATCGCCATCACAAGACACTAGTGACAGAATTAGCTGCCCTAGATGTTTCGTAACGCTCAGTCTTCAATGTCAGAGACATGTTAGTTACGAAGGGCAGTTTCGCTCCCTTTTTGTTCGAAATTGTCGCGTTGATGTCCACCGACGGTGTACGGCTCAGATTCATGTACATGGTGGTAGTGGGTCGAAAAATGTCCTAACTGATGTTCTGTGCGAAATTTGTGATACAAGGGTCGGTGTTAAGGAGATTGATACTGGTGTTTATCATTTTTGTAATGTGATTTACTGAATTTATTAATGATTCATCCATTTGTCAATGAACGAGAACTGCTTGTGGAATTTGATGTTTATTTGAAACTTCGAAACTACACCTGAGGAAAGAGATGACATCAGACATTGTAAGTATTAGAAAAGAAAAAAGTATTGGTTTTGTTTTGATACAGTGACAAGTTGTGTCAAATTCTGTGATTCTAAAGTGGCGAATGTCCATTCTTGCTCCTATTTTTGCTCAATTGAAGAAGACAACATCTCTATTTACATATACGCACAAGCAAATCACATATACATGCATATACATACCTGTTTACATTATCATACATCACTGATAGTCTGGAGTCCAACCTTAACGTTTGACAACATGACGGCAAGTGCGGCAAGAGGAACCGTAAAATTATCCTGAACAGGCAGAAGTTCAATCACTGTCGCAGCACCAGCCGCCATGCAAACAACACCGATAGAAGCACCCTGTGTCCCTCTTACAAGCCAACTTGGCATCGCAAGCCATACCATAGATGCTATTACAGTTGACGTGAAACAAGCTATGGACCCTGGTAAAGTTTTCTTATTTTTGAAAACAGTCTTCGGCCAAAGTTTTAATCCAGGCGCGTTCACAGCTGTGCCTATAACATCAGCCATTCCGTCACCAAAACACAATGCAGCAAATGCTACGTAAGTAGCTGGGTTATCTGTCCACATGAATGCAGTGATAAAAGATACTGAAACTGCATACGCGAACGGTCCGCGTGCATGGCGGAAAATTTCTTTATCGTTATTTTGTTGTTCGTTGTCGGCATCGTTGTCAACGGGATAGGCGACTGTGGGGTGAGAAGAGCGCCGTGCGACGGCGACAATGAGAGGATCTGATGATGGGCGACGGAGAATGCGTAGAGCGAATGATAAAGGAACTAATGCAGCGAAGAAACGGGATGCCTTTGGTGTATGTGGCGTGTACAATGGCCATGTTAAGGAAAACAAGGGACAGGTTGTTATGTGCATTAATTTTCGAGCTGAATGGGGCGTGAGGTGTTTGGTTTGCACTAGACGTGACAGGAACTTCGTCCATAGCTTTGCGCCGATAAAGGAGACGGTTGTTGCGACGATATTGCGAACAACTGATCCTAGCATTTCTTTCTCTTTTTTTTTTTGGTTGTTTGTGTAATAAGACTGGGTTTCCGAAATATGAAAATTTCAATTGCCGATTAAAGCGTTTTTGAAGCACTTTTATATCGGGTCCATCCTTGAATATTGATAATGTTGGTGTGACTTGGACCGATGAGAGAGCAAGACAATGATAAAGATATCCTACTCTCATCGAGTGCTTTAATACTCATGAAAGCAATGTGAGAAGAGAACGTGTAACGTGTCATGTGTTACAATACATAATATTATTATTATTATGTCGTGCTCCATAGCAAATACTCGAAATGACCTTTTTGGTACTTCCGAGATAATCGCAATTTATGCCACGTTTGGACCATTTGGACCAAAAAATGACATTAAATGTCAGTATTTTTGCTATGATGGTTACATAAATTTTGTGTAACGAAAATACCAAATGGCTATTTGGGTAGTTTCGAGATACATCCAAAATGATTTTTTTTAGAGAAAAGATCTCTTCAGTACAGTGACAGCCTTGTAAAGTTAAAGGTCAGTATGGTGATCGAGTACAGAAATGGGGATCAGTCAGGTGCTTGGGGGTAAAAGCTTTAAGACCAGGGGGGTGAAATAAAAAGACTCCAAATGCAGTACGGTGTGTTTTTTAATGAGTACGATGACAAGTGTGAACATGAGGGAACTGTGTAGTGGCAAGACAAGTTCAGTGGGGTGACAAATAAAAGATGAAAAGCTCAGAATGGTGACAAATGAAGTTCAGTATGGTGACAACTGGGGTGATAATTTATAGGAATGTTTCATCTTCATCATCGTCAAATAACTTACGCAAAGGACATTGCGTTGATCTATGAGCCATTGAGTGGCATAAAGAGCATGAATAAGACGCTGCTTTTTGTGTGCTGGTCCTCTCTCATACCAACCTTTGCGTCTGACCCCGACATTTTTTTAAAGGACGTCCACGAGGTGGCGGTAATGCTTTTGGAACCTGTAAATTCCTATTTTCTGCTACCATGTCATGTGCTTTGTTTCTTACTTCGTCCAATTTAAACTGGGCAGGAATAGTAAAGGAAGCATTTTTATATTGCTGCTTCCAGGTTGCAGTGAGATGACGTGAAGAAATGAACTTGTACAAATTAACAATTCCCTACTTTTCGCAGAGAACCACAACTGAATGAAAACATGGGAATCCGTCGCAATTATTGAAGTAGGCGCAACATGTTGGTGGAGTTTGGGGTGAAATGCCAATTACAATACGACGAAGCTGAGAACCATCTGTATTATTGGAAACAGTTTCCTCCATTTGATTCGTCCCATGTATAAAATTAACTGAGTTTTGATACGGTCTTGATCTTAGTATCAAAGCACCGATATATTTCTGAACATTTGGAGGTACTGGACCATCCCATTTCTCAACATTTGCCTTCAGTTTTAAAAAGGTTGTTCGTTGAGTTTGAACAACTTTATTGAGCATACTTTGTGGTTCTACCGTTATAATATGCCTCTTTAAAGCTGCTGAAATTACACTTTCTGCGCCTTGTGAGGTATATACCAGATCTTGTAAATTTGAAAAGGCTCTGTACACCTGAGATCGACAAAATTTTTCCAAGTATGATGCTGTCTTCTGTGCAAACTTTTCAATTATTACCTCTACCTGTTCAAACGATGGTACCCGCAGAGATTTCTCATAAAGAGCTAATTCACTTGCCTTTTCAGAACCCAGAAGAGGAGTCATGTTTTTTGACCTAATGTTTGTCCAAAAATGGCTTCGCATTTGTCATTAACTTACTATATAAAGCATCGATTGACTTTTCTTGGTCCAAAATTGTGACTCTTTCCGTAACATCAAAACCTGCAATTTATTTACAGACTATGAAAATTGGTGATCATGTGTATTTAAATTCCGTGCCAACAGAATGACCAAATACCAGCGGAATCAAATGATTATTAGCATCATATGTCAAAACTTCAAAAATTGAACCGTAAGACTGTGGACCCTTTCCTGCAAAATGTGCAGCATCTGCCGTTGCTGTTCATCTCCCAAGAGTCGCAAAAAATTCAGCAATACTTGGAACGAATATTAACCCACCGTAGTACCTCCCATCATCATCAACGTCTGACAAATCAACAACATCTGACTTAAATGTGCCTTCAAAGTAGATATTTCCCGCCTTTTTACATTTTTGAAAGATATGTTCAGCTGATTTAAATCTTATTCGTTTCATTTACGTCCCATAAATGAAAATTATCTGAACATTATGACCCTCCTCTTGTAATATATGTGCATATCCTTCCAGTGACGCCATTTATATGGCCCGTGCTACTTCCATGTGTCCACAAATAACCTTTATAATTGCTGTAGAGTGATGAGGTGGATGTTGTCGTTTATAAATTGGTTTTTCCTTCACCAATGTAGAAATTTTCTTTGCTTCAATGCAAGGATTAGCAATAATTTTATAGGTAAGAAGCCTTGCCACTTGCCCTGCAGTGTACGTCGCTGCACAATTATTTTTATCCTCCTCAGATTGACCTAGACAATTTGTAGAATGTCCCAGAAATTTGTTTAATTTCCACAATCCAGTTGACAGTTGACGATCAAATTTTAGAATTGATAAGCATTTTTTATTTCTGCAAGTCATTCCAACTTTTACTGCTGTCTGATGTATCGTAACTCCATTTTGGACGCCGATATATGCTGTGTAAGCTCGACAAAGCTTTTCACATTTCCACCGCATATTAAACAAAGTACCTATTTTCGGTTCAATTTTCATAATTCGACGTGGTTTCCACGTTTTCGATGAATATTTCTCAGCCTGAAGTGCTTCTTTTGCTATTTCCAGAGCCTTTGTCGGTGTTTTTTTTAACTGTAGTTTTCGTCTCTCAAATTTAGAAACTGCGTCAGAATCCTCAGCTTCATCACTTTCATATATCCCATGGTTATTTTCGCTTCCCGAATGTTCGTAATTCTATTCTCTACCATCTCCAAAATATCCTTCAGAAAATAATGGAGTTGGTAGCGGATCTTCGTCATCTATGTCACTTTCTTGCGCACCAGTCCCATCTTCTTTTATATCAGAAGTGTTTGATGTAGTCCGTTCTGAAAACTGCGGTGATGTAGGAGGTGGTGGCTGTGGTGGTGTTGTAGGAGATGATGGCGGCGGTGTAGGAGGAGGAGGAGGCGGTGTAGGAGGTGGCGGTGGCGGTGTTGGCTGTTGTGTGCTTGATGGTTCACCCATTTCATCATCACTTATTTCTATTGGGTTTTGCTGCTGATGTAGATTTTCATTGGCTTTCATCATTTTATACTGCAGTTTTTTTCCAGTTTCTGTTATGATACCACTAAACATAATTAAATCTGACATAATAAATGAAGGATCTACTGTTATTGATTTAATATCCTTCATTCCATTGTTTATCCAAGCATCGTATTACGTTATTGAATTTTTCTGTTTCATTGCCCTCTTCAACGTCTTGCAGCATATCTCTGCTTTCACTTTCAATTCAGCCGGGCTCCTATCAGGATGAACAAGAATAGAGATTATTCTATATGACTGTTTTAATGTTTTCATGTCCGCTTGTTTCTTGTAAAGGTTGAAGATGACGTTAAGTGGAGTGTCACGTTCGGTTGCATATTCTAAACGTTTCATTGTACCCTCTTTGTCATTGTGCTCATTAAACATTGCGCTTCCTCAATCGTAGTTATGAACATAGCTTGATATTTTGTGATCTCTTTGTGATGTTTCGAGTTGTGTGCATGCGGGTGGAAAACATTCACCGTCGCCGAGAGGTAGGTATTAAAACGGAAAAACTGCAATTCAATACAGTGACAGAAAAACATGCATAATCAGGTACGTGACTTTACAGTCTTTTCACATCCTGTACATTATTCATTTTCTTTCATTACGGTGACAATTTTCATTACTTAAAGTTCAGTGGGGTGGTAATGCAGTACAGTAATATTCGGTATGGCAACAGCGAAAGTTCAGCATGGTGACTGTAGAGGACGGTATGGTGACACCCCTGATTCTACACGTTTTCTATATGTCGTGAACAAAAATTACAGAAAACACAAATGTCACCATACTGATATTTAACCAACAGATCGTGTCACCGTCCTAAACATCAGATTTACATGCCTGTCACCCCACTAACCACCAATACACCCATTAAAAAAACTTACCTTTATTGATATTATTCCTTTTGTTGTTGCTTGGTATCTACTCGAGTGGTAGAACAACCTTTTGTATTTGAGATAATAAGACACAGAGAGTTTTGGAAAAGGGAAAATGGCTAAATAGTGATTTTTTGGCACTAGTGTAAGCCACGTGGCAGAAATAACCAAAAATGGGGAAATAGTCATTTTGCCTGTGACTATTTCGGGCTAAATAACCACCGCTGAAATGGTTATTTTCATCAAAAGTAGTAAATAAAAAGCCTCTATTGTTCCATAAAAATGGTGTATGATTGAATTTCTGAAGAAGTGCAAGGTATTATTTTATGATTCGTCGGCCTGATTTTTTTTCATGTGAAAAAGTAGGTTTTTAATTTCTGCTTTGTCGGCTAGATTTAGTTTTCGTGTTGTTCCCAACCCTTACCAACCCTTCCCACCCCATCCCAACTCAACCGTACTCCGCGCGCCGAAGTCGTTTCAGAACAATACAGCATGAGGTTATCTCATCGCAGACATATCCTCTTCGCTTCGTTTTTCCCTGAGATAGATGCAGCATATCTGCAATTTTCTGGATGTCCGTCAAGCGGAATCGGAAGTCGTGCAACGAAAGGTGGTCGGAGTACGTCGCGATGTTAAAGGTGGAGGAAAGAATGTGCTGTTTTCTTATCTTTAATTGTTCAACGTCCCTTTTTCCATGCTTGTACCGTTCGTACAGCAGTACCTTCCTCATCGCGGACGTGTTGCACGACATTGAAGCTGCAACTGTGTTCAACCCCCGCTTCTTCCGTTTCGTTGCCCAGCCGATCGCGTATGACGCCTTCGACACCATACCCTTCCCACGTGTTTCCTTCTTTCCGCGGTTCACCTTATGTGTTTTTCAAAAACTTTTTTTTCTTTTTTCTTCGTATTCAACAATTGAATACGTTATATCATTACCCACTTCCTTCATACCACCCTACTTTCCAAAGTGACTTTCCATAAAGTTGTAAAATTTTAAGATACGTTATTTTTTGCACGTACACACAAAAATACCCACAACCAATTACCCACTTCCGATTTTCCAAAACGCTCTTTTGTCACTTCGACGACGGCGCTTGTGTACAGTGTAGCCTTCTTACATTATACGTTGTTACGATCTACCACACGTGATATCCGTGTACTTAACTACTGTACGATGTACGTACAGTAGTAAATATATACCTGTATATCACAGACGCTGACGCTTACATAATCCAACGCTCCACCTCGACACTAGTGTAAGGTTCAAACTCAAAAGGAAAAAAGAGCTGAACAAACAAAAAAAGAACCTAAGCTCACCCATCATCCTGAGAAACAGAAAATGCACAATCAAGCTTCAAGTTCACGCGTATTAAATAGAATCAACTGCCATGACTGAGTCACTAGCGTGGTGTTTATGCCACAGTGCCGGCTACATTATTCTCAATCATTCATTAAGAAATGACAATGAATGATAATGATACCAATGAATCCTTCCTAATACACCATTAATTAATTGTGTGTGCAACAATAACCATGATATATATATTTACCAACTAAATGTTAACCAATTAATAATGAATTATCAACATTCTCACTACTTGATAATGATAACCAATTATTAATGCTATTAATTAAAACGTTGAATGGCCCAGTCAGTAGCTACTTGCTTGGAAAGGAAATCAAACCTTTTTAATGCAAGTGGCTTAGTAAGGAGGTCAACAAGTTGATATTCCGTAGTAATATATGACAATTGAACCTCCTTACTCGCTACCTTTTCTCTTAGGTAGTGGTAACGAAGGCTTATGTGTTTCGATGTTAGGAATTTTCCTTCTCCCCTTGCTAACACTAAGCACTAATCACGCCGTTCCCATAATACATTGTATTTGGTCCAATCTGTTCATTTACCAGACTCTTTAGCAAACTTCGAAACCAGATGACCATTCGAGTAGCAGAATCAGACGCCACGTACTCCGATTCGGCAGTACTGTGGGTGATGATGGACTGCTTCTTGGAGTTCCAATCTACAAGATGACTAGCTACATATATCAGAATTACAGTTGTGGAGCGTCTCGTGTGAAGGTCATCAGCCGAGGAATAATCAACATAAGCATGAAACTTCTCTGCGCAATCTACACTTCCAGTTCTATAGTAGATTCCGACATTCTTTGATGCTGTCAAGTAGCGTAGTATTCCTTTCAACACATTTCTGTGACACTCCCTTCCATTTGATACAAACCGTGACATTTATGTTATCGCCAAGGCGATATCAGGTCTTGTGCATACGTTTAAGTAAAGTAGACATCCCACCATTTCTCTGTATGGGCATTCTACTTTTATGTCATCATCTGCGGGAAAAGCCATACGTTTAAAATCCTCACTTGGTGACAGAGGTACAGTTTTGAGCTTACAATCGACCATATATAAACGTTCTAATACCTTGTAGATGTATGTCTGCTGTGCTATTGACATTCCGCCTGACGTTTTAGTGATATCCATCCCCAGAAACTACTTCACATGACCCATACCAACCATTTTAAATCTTTGGCTAAGAACATGCTTAGATTTAACCAGTGTGCCGTCATCTGCTACCATGATGATTATTTCATCAAAGTAGATGAGTATCGACAGCGCCAGTTGGTCCTTCCTGTACCGAACGTAGAGGCGCGGATCAGCCTCTGTTGGTTTCATGTTACAGCTGGCGGTCAGAAACTTGTCCAAGGTTTGATTTCACTTACGTGATGACTGCTTTAATCCATGAAGGGCTTCAAGCGGTATAATTTTCTTACCAGCAGGAACCAAATGTTCGTATCCAGGTGGTGGAAGGATGTATACCACGTCATCCAAGATGGCATTTAAAAGTGCCGTGCTCACGTACATCTGATGGATGGTGAGCTTCAGTTTTACCGTAAGGGACAGGAGTATCCGCAAGGTGGATAGTCTAGATACAGGTGCATGCGTTCTGTCTTAGTCCACGCCGTACGTTTGAATGTATCCTTTGACCACCCAGCGTGTCTTAAACTTTACCAGCTTCCCCGTGTCGTCCCCTTTCACTTTAAAAACCCAGCAAGTCTCGATGAGTTTGCGATGTGCTGGAGTTTAAACAAATTTGTAGACTTTAAGGCTCTTCATCGATTTTTGTTCATCATCACATGCACTTTTCTAGTTTTTGGAATGACCCTTGTCCTTCATCACTTCACTAAAGCTGGAGGGTTTTTTTATTTTGCTTACGTGTTCATTCACACAGAGTGCTGCTGCTGCCAACGTCACCTGACCCTTGGGTTTGTCACTGCCTGTGCCTGTAGGAACAACCTTTTTCTTGTTCTTAGACACTGGCGGGCCATCCTTGCGTTTCTTGGTTAATTCATCACCGACTTGGGTGATTCATTTTCCACTCCCTGTTTGATCTGTAAGTTCACCATTACTTACTCTACCTGCTACAGGAATTTCACTTGAAATTTCCTTTCCAATAGTTCTATAGGATTGTTCAGTAAGTTCACCATTACTTACTATGCCGACGGCGACTTCTGCTCCAATTATAGTACCTGGTTTGTTCATCTTTTCTGTGTTCAGATCATCAATTTCTCCACCTGAATTAGTATCTGCATCAGTGCTTTGATTAGCACTACCGGTGATGATGTTCATATTATTGATGTATCCACCTGAACCTTCATTTACATGTCCATTCCCGTTCTTTGAAGAAGCATTTACATCCTTTCCTCGATCCTTTGGTTTTCGAGGACGGCCCTTTTGCTTCATTATATCTGGCTGTTCGCTTTTGAGCTGCCTTTACTGGTTGTTAAGTCCACGAAACTAAAATCATCAACGAACAACCGTTAATCAGTATCTTCGATAAAAGTGACGTCACGTGCGTGCACGATGTTCTTAGTAGCCTCACAATACACTTTGTGACAAAGTGAACCATTTTAAATTCCTAAAAATATACCATTCTAAGCCGTGTTGTCGAGTTTAGTTCGAGTTTCTAATGGAATGTATACCATGGACGTGCATCCGAACATCCGGAATATCCTCAGATCAGCTTCTTTATGAAAGAAACGTTCGTACAGAGTTTCCTTGTTCATGAATGTCGACGTTATACCTCGATTTAGAATTGTGGCGGCATACATTATTGTATACCTCCACCATGCCTTAGACAATCCCGAGTCTATCAGCATGGTTCTCGCCATCTCTGTCAATGTTCGATTCTTTGTTCTGCCACATGCATTTGTGCATGGGCAGCCCCACCTGTCGGTGCATGCGTTATTCCGTTTGCTCTTAAGAGATCCTTTATTACTCCTGATGAGTACTCTGTCCTTTGATCTGTATGCAGATTTTGGATCTCATAGCCACGAGTCGTCATGAACGCATTGTATCTTTCTACATTATTCAGCGTCTCCGACTTGTATTGCATTAGAAAAGTTGCCGTCATCTGGTGTAGCCATCAATAAAGGTCTGAAAGTAGAAGTTCCCGTTGATATCCTGAACGGAAAATGGACCACACGTGTCAGAGTAAACTATTTCTCCAGGTCTCTGAGTGCGTATCTTTACCTTGCTAGACCTTTTCCTGTATTTATCAGCATGAGCTTTACCTTGGGCGCAGCGAAAGAAATTTAGTGAACGTTTTAAGTTTGAACTTGTGATAGGCTGCTTCCCAAGTCTGTCCAAATTACTCAGTCCACTCTTTGAGAGATGACCCAGTCGATGATGCCATATTTTTAATGGATGCGTGATATACTCGTTCTCCTCAATTTCTGACCTGCTAGACTCAGATACAGACGATCTTCCCAACCTTTCACTTAGCGCCACGCTTTTTGTAGTTGTCGCAAATACTGATTCTTCACAAATCCTGTATAAGTTGTCACTCCCCTTTAATTCCAGAGCTACTGTACTTCCACCATTCATGATTGTGCAGTCGTTCCTATTAAACATGACGGTTATATGAGAGTAATTTGTTAGTTGGACCACTGACAGCAGACTATGTCCAATACTTCGAACTAGTTTCACTGTTCTAAATGATGAATTAGTTCCTTTCACCTTAACTACCAGGATTTAAGATCCAGATGTCTTGATTATTTCACGTGTCACTTCATACTCACTATGTAGATTTTTAGCATCATCCGTGTAATGGTGTGATGCTCCACTATCTTTAACACTTTCTGTTACTTGTACCAGCCATGAACGCAAATGATTCAATCTCTACTGAAACGATTGCTTCTTTCCCTTTTGGTGCTTCAGCCCGCGGGACACGACGACCTCCTCTCTTCCTTGCGTTACAGTCCGCTTTTACGTTTTATGGCACCAAAAGCACTTACCCCTGAACTTGCTTGTTTGATTAATATCACGTGTTCCATTTGTAGTCTCTAGTTCCGCTGAGGATAACGACGTCTTTTGTTGTAATTCTAGCGGAAAGTTCGGATCTTCTACATCTTCGCGTGAAAGATCCTGCAAATTCGAGACCATTTCTTGATATATCGCATCTATAAAATTACGGTTGATGACCCATACTACCGGCTTATAGACTTCTAGTAGTCCTGTTGTCATTATTCCCCATCTGTGTTGATCGGGAATTTCATATGTTGTATTCTCAAATTTTTCTGTTTGACTTTGCAGTCTCCCTAAATATGATACCAGGATTTCGGTTGGAGCCATATTTAAATTTATAATTTGATGATGTATTTCTCTCAACGTGTGTTTGTTTTTCGACAAACATTGATTAAGAAGTGCTTTCCATAAGCTCCCAACCTCGTCATCCTAGTATATAACCCCTAATGCTCTCACAGTCTCCGACAACAGACACCGCACTAAATAACTGTGGGCTAATAATTTATCCTTCTCGTATTTTGTTCGGAGTCTAGCTTTTTCCTCATCAGTCCCTTTTTGGATTCGCAGCCTGATAGGAACGCAGATGCTGGTAACTCTAATTATATCGAACCAACCTCAGTAACAAATAAATCCAATCTTTCGAAATGCTGATGGAGCAGATGTGTAAGTTCTGAAATTTCATTGGCACCATCCCTCCCGTACAAACAGTAATTGAATTTTCCATAGGTTCTTTAAACCTGTTTATAGAATAATCGCTAAACGGACAAGCTTTACAAAGTTTCTGAACTATTGAAGATGAATCTTAAGTTACCAATACTGCGCCATCCTTCCGCACAGATTATACTATCTAATTAGGGTTTCATGCTTGATTTACAGCAGAAGATGTTATTTGAGTCGATCCATTCATCTTGCAATCTACCCAACACTGGCAGACTTCCGTTTTGACTTCCGTAGAAAGGCATCTCGTTTCTGTATGAATTAATTCATGCAGTCCTGCATCCATGTATGTTACACCTCCCAGAATTTCGATATCAGACGGTAGATCATCCAATTGGTGAAGCTTCGTTGTATTCATTTATTATGGACTGTAATCTTTAAATATTGAAAGTGATTTGATTTTGAAAGATGAGATTGTTGTTCCAAGTTTCTGTACATCAGAAGAAGTCCATGATGGATGAAGATCTGTTCTAAATATGAGAGATTTAATTTCTACGTACATTAAGAAAAAGGATGTTACTTCTGCCGATGAACTAATTTCACATATTCTGTCACATATGTCTCTCAGAAATGAGGACACTTGATCAACACGCATGTAATCCGCAGCTTCCAACACTCCGACAATTCCTTTATATGTGAAGAAACCCTGCAGTAATCCATAACCGCCACCTGTTGCGAAATCAGCGCGAAGATTGTAACCGTGAGATCGTTTTCCCACTGAAGACAAGAAAGAATTTAACTTACGTAATATAGTTCTACACATAGATCGTAGAAGTCTTGCAGAGCCATGCTCAGAACTTTCAGTAGTTGTACGTTCAGGACAGATAAGAAGTCGAGAAACACACTCCTTAAGAAGTTTCGAGACCCAAAGGTGTAGGTTATAAATCCACTAAAAAAGGAAGATGTTATAATTATCCATTTGTGCCTGTATCTTGACATGGTTAAAATTTCTGAGAACTGGATACTTTCGATGTATTGATATTTATTTCATAGATGAAAATTTGTTCGGCAAATCTGCTTCTTGATAATCTACGGTATCCGATTCCAATATGATTTGGTATGTTTTACCGATCTTAGCCAGTTAAGCGAAGGATGTGACAGATCAGGTACTTTGACGAGGCAGAGATGACACAGTCGATTTATTTTAACGTCATGTTTTCCTGAAAGGAAATCCTTTGCTTTCGGTATATCAGCTACTAATGAAAACAGTATTGGATGACAACGCAGTGCTACATCATCTAAAGTACACATTGAAATTCCCACCATTGCTTCATTTGAAAGCTGCTTCATTGACTTCTCAATACTTTCGTGCAACATATCCTTAAGTATATCGCGATAATTTGAAGACGATCATGATAACATGATGTGCCACATGATGTATTAATATTTACTACTTAAACAGTTAAGTATGGCAGTAAGGTACGCCATTATGTTATATTTTCTCTTCTGAAACCTTCACTGAAACTGAGAACATTTAGATGAAGTTGGTGAAACGTTTGTGCAAAGCGTTTTAACTTTGTTTTGCAGTCGTTACTAAAGATGTGGAGAAAACCCATAAAGGATTGTTCTCCATCGTTGAATCCCATTTTCCCCATAACTGTAGGGTCCGTACTTGATTTTACAGACAGCTCCATAGATTTTGCAACCTCAGTTCCGAGTCTTGAATTGATTGGGTGCAGAAATTGGGATTGATTTTGTCTACATGCGTACAACTGATGAATGTTTGCTGACGATAGTAGGCGTTTTAGAATCTGTATTGCATTTATAACATACCATGTTGTTTTCTTTCCAGGCGGAAAAGAATGATTCTTTGCTCGCTCAAACCCATCCTTCTGAAATGATGAAAATAAATCGGATTTGTTTAACGAGTTGATGGAATTGAAAGAGGGAAATTTATGAAATATTTGAGGAAATTGGTCAGATATGGAATAAAGCGAGATCATAAAACGATTCTTTAGTTGCAATCCACACTTAATGTTTATAACCATGATAGCATCGACAAATTTTATTTTTATTGAATCAATTTTTTTGTTACAATCTATGTTCTCCAATTCTGCTATTATGTCATCATTTCACGTACCATTCCTTGTTTCCAACAAATCAGGTTCGTTAACACTATTAGATATGTCGTACTCGCATGTTGCACGATCTATGGCAAAGGAGTTTCCATGGCCACCAACTTCTGTTGGGATAATTAGTGTCGGATTCCTGATTGATATATCCGACCCATAAATCCAGCTATTACAATTTTCAAAGGAATTGTCGTTGTGGTTTCGTAAGACGTGCATGAGTCTCAAGGCCGTTTCATGTCATTGATCTGAAAGTGTAGTTGAGATGGTTACTATCCTAAGATGTTTCAATTACCCTGAATGATATTGAAGATCTTGAAATTAATATTATCGTTGGAACATGTTTGTGTGATGTATGTCTTGAAAATGAATGTCATTAAATTTCGAAAAGACTAAATGAAACGAATAATCCGTCATCCGTGTGATTTCCAAATAGTAGAACAATAGAACAGTACAGGTGGACGAAAGAATAATAATTATTGTAACCTTCAAGCTATACAGTAAACGTTGTATTTTGTAGAACTGAGAGACATTGATTGGTGTACGTGTCTATCTGTCTACGTTGATGACTGCAAGCCTTACAGAAAAATATCCAGTTGTTATATTTATATGTAAGTTTTAAGGAAAACAGCGGAACATCTGTCGCTGTACGTGTATCCATCTGACCGCTGTACAAAACAAAATACAGTAATCGTTGCCAGGGTAAGAACAACGATGTAATACTTACAGCAATTTTATGGCAAACATTTTCTGGGTCAAATGGTTGACCCGTGTCACAGTGTATAAGGATAATAATTATGGAAATTATTTCCAGTTACCGGAACTTTGACCCAGGTGGAAAAACATTCACGAATGAATGGCGGCAGAAGCACCGTTTTTCGCAGCCCCTTAATGCAAAACAATGCTTCCATGTCATGTATATTAACAACACCTACAAATATAGGGTATATAAATATACCCAATAAATTTGATGGTATGAAAGGATGGACAGGAATAAAAATCACAAAGAAAATACCAAAGGTATAATCATAACAAGATAAATGTACTAAGATATTATAATTTTCGATGAAAATATTATATTAAATAAATTCCATACTCATTTAACACCCATATGTTTAAAAAATATTAAAAAATCATAATATATTAATATCAACAGAGGAAATTGATATTGTAATCTATGATATACGCGATTCAAATTAAAAGCAAAATAGAAAACATTAAGTATTTCTAGAATATATTCAGTTGGTAATTTAGATGATATTATTATTGCAAGCGGTGCTGATAGAACTGTTCATGTATCATATATACGTAAATTGGCTGGAAGTATTAGTATGAATGATAGATGGTCAAATTGTTAAAAGTATGAAAGTGATGGAGTCTGTTTAAGTAAACATCGAAAAGATTGTTGTTATGTAAGTGGTATTGACAATGAAATTTCATGTAGTAGATGGGATTCTAATTTCACTTTTACACATTTTGGCGGCTTTGAACGGGGGGAAGGATGAGTAAGTGTGTAGGTTGTGTGTGTAGTGGTCGATGGTATGAAGGAGAATACAAAACTTGTAAATTGTGAATTAATCTTTGGACACTACCACAAACAATGGTTGCATTCAGGAATAAAATAAATTTACAAACTTACAAATTGTAATAAAACTACAATTTATGTTCTGTAGACAAATAAATAAAAACTTTATTTGTCTACAAAAATTAAATTCAATAAATTTAAAAATGACAAGTGTTGTGTTCTGGAGGGATTTTTATGGGCTAATGTCGTGACCGAAACAGGGTGAATTCAGAAAACGAATAAACTTCATGATTGAATAAATGTCATGAACAGAACTGGATGCAGTGTGATATATGAACATTGAAGAGAGAAAAAAACTGGAAGAAACGGAAAAAATATCTAAAAAACCGATGCACCATGACTTCAAGTTCAACACCACCAACGGCAGTAGCTTCTACAATGAAATCATCAGTAGAGAATGCACTGATTGTCGTTCTCACTCCTAATCTAAATTTACCCCCTATATACTTAAAAAGTTTCAGCAAAGTTTCAGTTACTGGAACTTCTACAAAATTTCAATTTGCTTCTACTGAACATAAATTTTTGGAAAAAACTAATTTCTTTACTTCAATTCACGTACCCAATGCACCACTCCTAAACGTGTGATAGTGCTCTTTAAACAAAGAAATTTATTTACAGATTTCATGTTTTTACCGGAATTCCACTTCGCGAAAAATCTTTCCTCCCTCACTTGTGCGGTCATTCCGGTCTATCAATCATTGAAAACTTCCCACACACCCCACAAAATAACATGGTTTACTTCACAAAGGAGGAAATGTCTTCACGTCAAAGGATAGAGAACTTTCCGCCTGCAACTTTTCAAGCCGGCATCGTATTGTTTTCTTCATTCCATTGAGCTAGTTCAAATCAACCGCAGTTACTGCAGATACTGCACCAACTGTTCACTTTAATAAACCCCCGCTGAACGGTGATTCACCATTTTCCACAACTCTGGTATATTACCACCCTCCCCATACCCTTCCACAGTGCCGGTAAGAGGTACACGAATATCTTTTTGTTATCTCCAGCAGCGTATTCTTACTATCGGTTCGTCTGTCATGCAGAGCTTGAATAATTACTATCCATTCAAAAAAACCCCGTACATGGTGATGACATAACAGGTTAAATTTAGTCTTCACTTGATACGTCACCATTTCCTGAAATATTTTCTTCACTTATCCTTCCTATAGCTTTTGATATATTACCTGGTAGGGACTTCCCTTCCTTCTACGGTGATTTTATGTTTATATATATATATATACTACTAGTACTTACACGGTGTGGCACATTCCTTATTACTTCGTATTCATTAAACCATTATGCTTTATTATTATTTTATGCTAACTCAGTTTCAATATGATTTACCACTATTTTAATGTTAGATAAAACGTTTTTAAGACGCGCAACCCTACGTTCCTCATATTTGAAAATTCCACCCAAATTCTTGGCTTTCTTCCCGACTTCATTTTTTACACTTCCGAAATCTTGTCGACGATCACCACTATTTATATAGTCTCCATTTCCCAAATCATTACCTGTGTCTGTTGATTTTCTTCTCTTAGTCCCTCTCCTCTCAACTTGTACACAGAAGTGTAATGAAAATAATCATCTATGATTTTCCGAACGGTAGAGTATATGGACAAGTGCATTTTATTTAATAGATTCTGCTATTACTTTATTAGAATATGCTCTCAGAATCTGGAAATTGCCAACAGCGAATTATAATACACGTGTTCAAAATTTCAACTGAAGTCGATCTAGACTTCAGTATACATACCAACTAGGTGACTATGAGCTTGAACAATAGGAAGACAGTTTTACAGAAAATAACAGAGAACCTACTTTGGAAGAATATGGAAAGATTATTTAATCAGGAAAAGGAAAACCGGATCCGCCAAGCGTATGGTTGAGTAAATACCAACGCACATAACAAGGGTAACTTTATTGTTACTTGTCATCCTCAAAACAAGGGTGTTACCTAAAGGGTGACATCACACCTTTTGCCTGAATCTGTAACAGTGCGTAATTGCACTAGAACAAGGGTTACACCTAACACTTTGAAGCACACATTAATCAAATTTCGATTACGCAATTTACGTTTTTAGCAGGAGCCTGGCCACACACCTAGAGTGTCATTTCTGGAGTACCACAACATCGACAGTCGGCCAAAATAGACAGTATGAACTATTTTATTAAGAATGAATCTGGTAACTAAATCGAGAGCAAGAAAAGCTTCAAGAATATTAAAAGTGCAGAAGAAGAGTAAAGAACTGAAACGGTCGCAAAGGCAACAAGGTCAGCCATCAACCAGCATAATTTCCTGAAGGGTGGGAAGCACAAACTCTAAACTCAATAGATTCATTACCACCTCCAAGAAAACAACAGCCATGTGATGAATATCTGGCCTATCCCGAAATAACCTCGAGAAATCCCCGTATCTATACCCACCCAAAG
Source organism: Odonthalia washingtoniensis (assembly GCA_032358235.1). Taxonomy (NCBI): domain Eukaryota; phylum Rhodophyta; class Florideophyceae; order Ceramiales; family Rhodomelaceae; genus Odonthalia; species Odonthalia washingtoniensis. The sequence goes on from JAULBU010099640.1 coordinate 24,250, forward strand.
AATCACCAGAGAGGTCAGACCGCAACGCATACCCGAATGCTTCAGCCCGATACCGATCTATGAAGGTAGGGATCGACGCAAGAAGAAATAGATGACAATGAAAAATCCTCAGAAGTTACAGTGAGGATATATTCAGAGCGTAAGAAGAAAATGGTATGGAAGGAAAAGAACTGTGGGACGACTTCATCACCGCTTTCAGACCACATACGATAAAGGAATGGTCTCTGGTAGAACTGATGAATAGATGTAAAATGTTGGAAAAGAAAGGAATATACTTAGAAGATGGAAGGAACTTACGTGAAGCTCAGTGGATTATTACATTGTTATTTATAGATGAATATTATTCATCAAAGGAATTAGCACATATCAAGGACCAGGTGAAAGAAGACCAGAAAGAAAAATTGAGAACCTTCATCCATCCAGTCCGTAAAAACGTATTTAATAACAACAACCAGATAAAGGAAGAAGACGATTATACTAAACAGGAGCAACAGGTAAAATCAATATCCAGAACGCCGGATTATAGGCCGCTAGAGATAATGATAATTATGGCGATCCACCAAATAATAAGCGTAACATTTTCGAAAAGGAAAGACCACGGATCCTAAGGAATGATAACAAGAGAATCATGGAGAGCGATTCAGACAGATGAGAAATCAGAGACGAAAACAAGAAAAGACTAGGAATAAACGGATTAATGAGAGCATTTGTGGGGAAGCAGAAATTCTAAGGAGACTGGGAAGACCTCGGCAATGCCATTAAAATCTTCAATACATTAGAAATTATATGTGAAATCAACGAGAACGGAAAATTAAAATCAGTACCAATAATGTTGTCGGGGGACGCATCAAACTACTTCGAGAATAACGTAGATAGCTGTGAAAATTGCCAAGACGTGATGATACTCAGGAAATGGTACAATAGAGATGATAAGAAAGAAAGAATATTTTGGCACAATGGCAGACGATGTAATTATCCGAAGAATTAGCAGAAGATCATTCTCAATCTGAAGTATCCGTCTTCCATGAGTTCGCAACCAAGTTGACCTCGCTTCAAAATCAGCTTGATGAAACGTACCATACAGATACATTCCTACGTGAGAGACTAATCACAGCGGTAGATATACCCAGGATTTAAACCATTCTTCGAGACAGGATGGCACGTACAAGCCAACAAACGGTAAACCACGTGGATAATGAACTGAGAGATAAGGCCAATTCCACAGGAAGAAGTAAAACATGTGCAGCGAGATACGAGAAATTCGAAGCAAATTACTCCTTGGGAAAAAAGTACGGCGTGAATGATAAAAGGGATACGAGGAAGTCGTGGAAAAACCATAATAGTAGAGGAAGGCCAGAAAATAAAAGCCGCCTTTGGACAAAATGGATTCAAGATGTAAAAGGATGTATTGTCTGTAGAGTAGACCGCTGCGAAAACCCTAGGAATAGCAGTCAGGAAGTCACTGAGGCTATAAATATTCTTAAAGCTAAATATCCACAAGCGCTATTATCAGTTGAAGATCTGGCTGCAGTTGTTCAAATGGCAGGAGGCAGCGAAGATGATGAGGGAGGAGAAGAAAGTATTGCGAAATCAATTGACGATGGTGATGAACTAAATAATGACATTTCAGGTACGAAGATTGAGACAGTAACTAAGTTAGAAGCTTCTCTATCGAACCGTGAGTATGTCTATGGAAGAACTTATAATGAAGATATTGAATCTGCTTTAGCACCGATTAACAGACACATCAGATGATATATCAAAAGTAACGACAGCGGGATTAAAATTAATAGAGCTGAAAATAGGAGATCAGTCATGAGCAAGTCCCAGTATGATGCCTATAAAATAATATTTGAAGAAAGACTCTCATTCGGCCACCAAAGAAAAGCACATTGAAGGGAATATGAGAGCCATGGAAAGATCATCGGCAAAGTGACGGTTCAGATACCTTCGAAAGGTTGAAGGTGATCATAGACGTACACTTGGCAGTAATGGAGAATTAATATCCGTATCTATTGTCAAACAAATACCTGCTTACTAATGGACTTGAAATCAGCCTGCAGGGAATTTATCTCCATGTGGGAAACGTGGGCCAACCGCTTAGTCGACAAAATTATTTCTTTGTATATCAATGAAATGCTAATAATATATCATATGCTAATTATACAGATGGTGACCTACGGAGGATACATCTTGGATTCGGTCATCTCTCAGTAAAGGCAACTCACAACTTGCTGAAGAGGGCAAATACGACCAATCTAGAGAAGTCCGTGAATGGGAAATTGGAAAAGATAGGAGATGAATGCAGCGTATGTATCAAAGGCTCTCCGTTTCAAGCTGACGGTAGGGGCGGACGAATTAAGATTCAACAACAGAGTCATTGGAGACATGATGTTCATTGAATCA